>VUQS01006415.1:30750-42877 GCA_015108495.1 Heterochromis multidens
TTTTTTTACAGTAATAATGGATGCAATGAGATAAGATTGATTTAAAAACTTGGGGCAGTAGCATCAAATTACACAAATACGTAAGTAATTGGTGTTAGGATGGTTATATTTTAACTGATATCTTTATTTATCGGCTCTTACCCTGATAAAGGTGTAGTTTGTTCTGTTTTCAACGCTTTCCAGACTCCTGGGGCTGCAGCAGTAATCCAACTGGAAGAGATCAGACAGTGAGACATGCCACAGTACGCACAGCAGACACTACCTACGGCTTTGCACATCACAAAGATACCCAGAAGTCCTATATTTGTAAATGGAGTGAGGAAAAAATAAGACTTACATTATCCAGGTTGATAATTCTCCATTCTGGGTGTCTGTGGACCAGTGAGCACACCAGATGGGAACCGCTGGAGGGAGAGAGAGAGAGACGAGGAGATAAATTTAAGACAGTTCATTTCTGCCCCACTGGCCTTTCATCTGGGTATAAATCTGTGCAGCCTTGTGACTCCCATCAGCCTCACACCCTTCTCTGCTGTTTATGCCAAGAAGAAGACATGACCTGTCTAGTTTGTATTGTTTAGAGCGCTAAAAAAATATGCACTAACAGTATTTTAGGGTACAATAACCATCTCAGAAAATCAGACACCACACATACAGAGATTCCTTAATTTATCAGTAAATTAAGACATATGAGTCTAATAATGCAATGAACCCAGATTTGTGCACTGAACATTCCCAAGTTTTACATTTTGCTGCTTATAAAAGTGAAATCCTTCTGTTAATGAACCCGATCAAATTTCGTTTGGATGTGTTTCAAATGTGTTGTTCAAGCTACTCAAGATTTTACGATGACTTTAAAGGCGGTGTGGCCGAGTAACCGAACCTGTTAGGTAAATCTTCAGAAATGTTGTAATGGGTTCAATCCTGGGTGAGCCGCTAACATGTTTTTGTTTTCTAATAAGACACATAATAAAAGACTTAAAACCTCAGAGGAAAACCCCCTCTGCTGCTTCCATGGTTGAATGGTCAGCTACACTGAGGTTTCATGATTCCGGTTACAATCTTAAGTCTCACCCTGAATTTTTTCCAGTCCTTTTTGGCAACTTAAATTATCTTTATAGAAATGTTTTGTTATATTTGTTGAAATCTCTGCTGCCCTCCTGGCCAGATCTGTCTTGAAAAAGAGATTTTTTCATCTCACCCAGTTAAATAAAGGATATATAAATGTTTGTTTTGTTTGTTTTTTTTGCCACAAACTGATTGGAATAACTGATCTTTCTGAATCAAAATGACTTAATATGCCTCAGCCAGGACTGAAACCACTACTCCAAAACATGTGAACATGTTACTTAACAGGTAGAGACGCCAGGATGGTTTATAAGATCAACCAGAGCAATGATTTATAAAATGAATTCTCTTCTTTTTTTTCTTTCACAAATAAATTGTGCTTATTTCTTAGTAAAGAGCTACTGCTGCATTTCAATCAAGACACACATACAGAGACTCCTTGATCCATTCAAAAGACGTGCAAAGGTTTTGTTTACACGTCCTAGTCTTGATAACTGAAAGAGGAACAGAGGGCAGGCCTGTTTATTAAGTTAAATAATGGATTCGTAATGTTATTTTACACTAATATGAAATATGAACGCACATGAATCCAGAGCCTCCAGTCACCAGAACAGTCCTGTTGAAGTCCATTTTCCGCTCTTCCAGCAGCTGTTACATATATAATGATGACATCTCTATCGTTTTAAACTCCACCATCAAGCCTGAAAGTTGGCCAACTTATCAGAAACAGCAGAGCTCTTTATTTCCTTCCATAACAGCGGCTACATCGCGTAGTGTGCGACAGTTACTGGGTGCTTCACGGCAGTGTTGACACGTTGAAAGCGGGCGGGACATTCACAGAAATGTATACTAGTTTCTGCTACCTGATTGGTTGTCGTATATGACGCAGTGAAGTACGCGCAATGTGATTGCGTGAATCCCGAATCAATCAGACTGTCAACGGTGCCCAGTCGGCAAAGGGGAAAGCAGTTAACAACGCTTAAATGAACACGTATCATCCGGTTGTGCTTTTCGAAATAAGAGCCATATTTAGTATATTAAATCATAACGTTTGTTCGTGCGTACTTTTAGTTTTAGACCACATTTTAACATGTAATTATTTCAGGTGTGTCTATACTTGAATGTGTTTTGTGTCATTCTGTGCGCCATAAGTCGCGTTTATTATTCATTTATTACCTAACTAAGCTTTTACTTGCGGGCAGGAGCATCCGACTTCCTGTTCCAGCCTGGGGTAACTGTGGACGTCTTGACGCAGCTGGTTTACTTCTGGCTTCGTGGCTCATTGAATCGATGAGCCATCCTATATTTGCCGATAACGCTAAACTGCACAAGGGGGAAAATGTCGTACTTATTAGCCACACTTGCGGCTGTTTTGCTGTTCGCTTCGGAGGCTTCCGGGAAAACTGTTACGGGACTTTTTAAGAGCGAAGCGGCGAGACAGCAGAAGGGCCAGTTCATCACTAAATTCATGTACCAAGGTAACGTTGGCGATGCTGCTGTGCTGCTGCTGGCGTGTCATTTCAGCTTCTGTTCAGTATCAGTGATTAACGGAGCGTATTAACAGTTTATTAACAGCTCAGTTTGGTGCCTGTTTGCTTTCTTCCCTTTTTATGTGGCCATGGCGCCCAGCTAGCCGCTCACCGATGGGTGTAACTAACGTGTCAGTACGAGTATCTGACACCGTCTGCACTGATGATGAGCAGCTCTGACAGCACTCCGCTTTATCTTTATCTGTGCCACTTAATGTCAAATTACTGTATATTTTAAGCCTCTGTATTTTTTTTTTATTTTGTGACACTTTTATTTAGGTAAACCACCAATTATTCCGGAAACTTGTTTCAGGACACTTTTATGTATTTTTCTTACATTTTTTTCTTTTTTAGAATAAACCTAATGATCAGCAGGTTATAAAGCAACATCCACCCTCTTTCTAACCCACAAATGGTGCTGGTTGCACCTTGAGTGTGGACGGAGGCTGACTGCACATCTCATAGGGCACAGTGGGGGTGTTTTCTGCAAGACTTGCTAGTTTAAAAGGTCTGAAGCCCCCAAAAGTCAGCTTGTGTCCTGAAAGAAGGTTGGAATAATCTCACTAGTTTCAGGAGATGAAACCTGTGTGAAGCTCGAGGGCTTATGGGCAGAGGCCATGCTGGCAAAGCAGGCAGCTACCATGGGGCCCCAGAAGTCCAAAAGGCCCCTGAAAGCTACAATCTCTGTTCTCCAACTTATGTATTTGAAAATTAGTTTTATATATTAAAGTTGAATCTTTTGACTACATTATTGATTTACTAGATAGGCTTTTAGATTATTAAGTATCACAAAAATGCTATGCAAGTATTGCATATGTGAAGCTGCTGTGATCATGATGCTTTGTCTTTGTTTAGGTGGCAACGGTCTGCTGGTGTGCCGGGTGGACAGCTCGGCCCTGGCTAAAGAGAGAGAGTCCAGACTGCTGCTGTATCAGGATATGGACTCAGAGCTGGACAACCTCAGCTGCTCCGAGAGGCTCGCTAAAGCCCACTTAACCAGTAAGAAGCAGCATTCGCTGATACACTGCTGAATCCTGCTGCCATGCTGCTGTATTGATTTATTTCTTCGCTCTCTTTTCTTCGCACTGTCACCTCATCTCCCCGTCCTCCCCCGTGCTTCAGTTACTCTCACTCAAGAAGAGCACAACCAGACGATCCCTCGGCAGTCCTCCCCCACAGCCTGGCAGGTCCTGTATGCTGACAGATATACATGTCAGGTAACAGAATTACATATTGTAATAGCACGATTAGGGCTTCAGTCAGGTAAACCTGCCTCCAGCTACGACACTGTTCTCACAGATATGGACAAAGGAGGACACTGCTGAAGGAGACTGTGTGCACATATACAAATGTTTTATATCTCAATATCCAGTGAAACTGGT
Organism: Heterochromis multidens; assembly: GCA_015108495.1. Lineage (NCBI taxonomy): Eukaryota > Metazoa > Chordata > Actinopteri > Cichliformes > Cichlidae > Heterochromis > Heterochromis multidens. The sequence goes on from VUQS01006415.1 coordinate 34,727, forward strand.
GCTAATAAAGTCACGTCCTAGTCCTGCAGAAGCTGGTGTAGTGTTGGTGTAATTTTTCTAGATAAAAGGCTCACAAATTGCTTGATGCACCTACAGGTCAGTGCATGGACAGTCATATACAGTGCATACACACATAGACAGCCTGCTTTATCATAAATCTGTCACAATAGAGAGAAAAAAAACCTTAAAAAACTTTATTGTCAGGGAGCTCAATCTAACACAACACTGAAAGTGTAAATACACAATGAAATACAATATTCAAAACTGGTTCTGGAAAAGTAAGTGGAAATATTGGTAGTAATGCTATTATACTAGATAGTAATACCTTCAATAGTACTGCATGAACTGGTAATAACAATAGTCATAGTTATATGGATACTTTTTATCTCTTAAGATTTCCCCTTTGCATTTCTTTTCTCTCCTTCAGGAAAATGTGTTGATTGCTGGTCACGCTGATCTTGATTTTACTGTCCTGCTGTTTAATGCCGACTCAGCTGGAAACCCTCTGGAGCACTTCAGTGCAGAGGAGGCAGGTCAGACACCCCAAATACGCCCACAGCTGTCAGACTATAGGAGATAATGTCAGTGCATCATTAAGCTCAAACTGGTGATGCATTTCATGCTTGTTAGCTTACTCTGCAGTGAGAGTATGACTGTCTGCATAAAGTCCCAAATCCTGAAAATCCTAAAATCCTCACAAATAACTAACTGTGACCTAGTAAAACTATTAAAAAGATGTAATAGCTTTCCAGGTGCTATGTCCAATCTCTACAATTAATTACATCATTAATGCATTTTAACTAGACTTTATGATTGATCCTGATGGACTGTTAATGTGGGACAAGCTGCTTCCTTGACTGCTTGACTTTTTTCCCCTCTCCCTCTCTCAGGACTCAACAGTTTTTACTTCCTCCTGCTGCTGGCCTACTTCATCGCCTGCTGTATCTACATACAGCCTTTGTACCAGGCTCTGAGGAAAGGAGGACCCATGCACACCGTCCTCAAAGTACTGACTACAGCGCTGGCGTTACAGGGCTGCTCCGCTCTCTGCAACTACATCCACCTGGTCAGGTAGATTCAGCAGAGCCAGACAAAGGCAGTGTAATACTTAGAGTGTTTCTAGAGCTCACACTACTCTGCTGTTAGAGATCAGTTAAATTTTATGACTTAGAATCCCTCTCTGTTCTCTGTGTTCTCACGTTTTCATAGGTAGTTTGCTACTTGATGCCTTTTTCAGATTATTTTGGGACATTTATATGTATTTATTACAGAGTTGTTACTAAAAATAATATGAAATAATACAAAAGTGTTTCTGTTTGTGCCTCCTGCTGTCTGCAGGTATTCCAGAGATGGAATTGGTCTTCCACTGATAGGCAGCCTGGCTGAGTGTATGTTACCACATCATAGAGTCTATTAGATTTTTGGTTTTTTGCATCTAAGTTTAAAGTATTATGCAAAATTTGAGCCATTAGATTTAAATTTTTCATGGTGAGAAAAAGAACCCTACTGATCAAAAGATGAATTATTTTATTCACACTCCTTTTTTTCTTTTTTTTTTTACTCTTTTGGATCCAATGCAGTCTGGGATATGGTGTCCCAGGTGTCCATGCTGTACATGTTATTGAGTCTGTGTATGGGCTGGACTCTGAGTCGAGGCAGGAAGCCTCAGTCCAGACCTCTGCAGTGGGAACAGTCCCCGGCCTCCACGGCTGTCGCTGTTGGTGGAGTTATTACACAGGTATGCAGAACTTAAGACTGTTTTATGTTCTTTTGGTTTGTTTGTATATAAAATTTGATCCAGGACATATGATCCTGATTAGGTAAACATGATGTTTTCAGAATAAAGTGGGAATTCAATGCAAAAAAGTCAGATTCTTTCAGTGAGCCATATTTGGGGTATTTGATAAAGGACTATTCAGAATCTTACTATATTTTCAGGGGGCGCTGCTGCTGTGGGAGCAGTATTCAGAGTCTGAGAGTGAACACCACAGCTATCACGCCCAGCAGAGTGTGGCAGGTCTCCTCCTCATGGCTCTGAGAGTGGGCCTGGCCCTCCTGCTGGCCTCTATCCTCTACCAGATCATCTCCACTGAGAGGAGCACCCTAAAGAGAGACTTCTACCTCAGCTTTGCCAAGGTAAACTACACTTTACACTAAAACAAGACACAGCAGATACCTGCCTGCAGTTCCTCGGGTGGTCATGTGGTCTTCTTCTGTGCAGGGATGCTTCCTGTGGTTCCTCTGTCATCCCGTCCTCGTGCTCATATCTGTAATCTTCAATGAGCATCAGAAGGAGAAGGTTTGAAAACACACACACAGAAAATACGCTTTGCTGCTGACTTGAGGATAATTCTTCTATTTTTATGGAGATTAAATGTTCAGCTTGTACCTTTTTTCCCCCAGTGGCCACAAAATTCACATGCTGCCTCCAATCTGTCTGCCTTCTCTGTAGGTGGTGACCATTGGTGTGATCCTCTGCCAATCCATCTCCATGGTCATCCTCTACCAGCTCTTCCTGTCTCGTTCTCTCTACTGGGAGGTGTCTTCTCTTTCCTCTGTCTCCCTGCCCCTCACCATGTCCAGAACGAACCACAGGGGGCGCTACTGAGCACATTCAACATCACAGTTTTCCCTAATCATCACGAGCTAAGGGTGGATGTGCTATGACACTGTGAGGCTTCTCCTCAGAGGACAGAGACTTCCTGAGAGTGAAGATGAAAAAAAAAAAAGTGCTCAGACACTGCAGGAACTGCTTTCCTTTGCAGTTAACTGTTTCCTGGAAGAATAGCTTTAGTCACTAGGAAGCAAGTTACCAAGGAAACATTAAAAGAGGGTGACCAGAGGACGATACATGTACAGCAACTCCCTACCTCTAGTTCTAAATGATTTTTTACTGGAGCCAGAATGAGCATGGCTGAGCAGGAGCAGGAGAGACAGGGCTTTCAGGTGGTTTCTTTGGTTCTCCATGACGTCTGCCAAAATACCATCGAAATAAAAGAAACACAAGGACAGATGAAGACAGCCGGCTGGCATCAAGATTAAGGATGCATCACCTAGAGAGGTAGATGTCAGGAAAGAAAAAGGAAACATGACTTACTCCTGACAGGGCAGAATTTGGAGATAGTTGCCTGGGCCTTATGGACATAGGCCAAGAGAAATATCATAATTTACTATCAAGGAAAAAAAAGACACCACTGTTTAGCTCTGGATTCAAAAAGACTTCATCTCATTGAGTTTACCCTGCTCATTAAAGCCAGAACAACTTGGATCAAATCCACCAGGATGGAAAGTCTCAGTTTCTGTTTGAGGCTGGCATTTTATGTATGATCAATGTAAACCCCATGAACAAACCAAAACCAAGAATGTGCTACTTTCTGATTGACCTACGACCTCTAGTTTCTGTTGGCTGAGCACCCACGTTCATCATGATGAAGGTCCATTGGAGTGTTTTTACAGTTTTTGGTGGCACTCTGTGGCACAGGAGATGTTTCAGGTCAATTCACTGTTGGTTTTGGTTTTCTCATGGTAGCTGTTGATGGTTAAAGAACAGCTACATGGCTCAGGATGTGTTAGGATTGAGTGCGATGGGCAGATAGATGAATGGACCAGTGGAAGGTTGGACACTGAACAGATGGATGCAGCATGTGTTTTGTAAAGAAATTGATTTTTACTCGGCAAACTGAAAAGGAAGGTGTGTGCTTTGATTTTGCAAAGCCAAAGTGAAGACGACGAGCCAAAAGTACATCACACACAAGCATACAGCTGTACCTTAACTTAGGTCTTGACATGAATTTATGAGCTGAGAGCATGTGAGACTCCAAACTGTGTAGCTTAAGACACTTTGCATGGCTTACCAATTTTTTAATCTTCATTGTAAAAAAGATGAGGAGGAACCAAAGTCTACTTGGTGGCTTCAAATGAATTTCACTGTGTAAATACATTCCAACTCCACACGTCCATTCCTATGTTATCAAATTATTACTGTACGTGAGGCTCATTAAATGAGATATTAGTGTTATATAAGAGCCCAGTGGGAACTGAACTGTACTGTCATGTAGGACAAGTCCCAGTTAGCAAACTGACAGCTAATATATTTATTCATCAGCTATTTATTTTTCAAAGTGAACATTTCAAGAGTGCACAGTTTCATATTTGATATGTTTTACTGACGTTTTTTTTGTCTGCTAAATCATAAATAGGTCCTTTTACTTCATTAAAAACAAATAATGTACCAGGATGGAGGTGCAGTATGTTTACCTGCGTACAGTCGATCCAGCACCTTCTTTTAAGAGGTAAAAGCTTAACTGAAGATATAATTGAAAGCATTTTCAGGAGCTTTCAGACCACAGCTAGGCCAACTCCATCCACTGATAGACTGTGAAAAGCAGACTTCCCATATAATTTTAAAGATATGCTATAATCCTCTAATAAAATGCTCCCATGAAAATCAAGGTATAAAGTTTTACTTGACTATGAGCCTGTGTGGGTTATTTATTAATCACAAAATGTGCAACCTTGTCTGTTTAAATCTGTTTGTAGATTGGTTTACATTGAAACAGTGCATGTTTTTTCTTATATCCATGCATAATGTACTGTATGCACACTGTATGCAAGTCAGTGCATCCTGTGTGGTTTATTTTGTCCCTCAATGACAATCTGATTAATGAGGCCACCAGTTATACTGTCTTTATATGTTCATCCTTTAGTTACAGGCAAAGTTTGTTTCGTAGTGTTTACATTTCACACTTCACTTTCCATACATTACATGTTTTTTACCTGTGGAAATAGTAGACCTGTGATCATGACAACTGTAATATGGCAACTGTAATAAAATAGATCTTAAAGTAAACTAATAAGTGCTTAATGTTGTCCTTCATGCTGCAGCTTCAAGGAATGAGACTGCTACATAAAACACAGCAGTCACTGAGTCAATGACTGTATTTTCCTTTTGAGGTTTGATTGAATCATAAGGCATATCCAGTATTTACACTGGCTGATCTAAGTAACCAAGTTCAGCAGGCACACATCAGATATGTATTTGCTTCATTAAGAGAAAATATGTCTAGAAGGAATTATGTCTGTTAGGCTTGGATTAAAAAGAGAAAAAAAAGAGAATACAATTAAATGAAATGTGAGGTAAACAGTGAGGCACTGTAATCTTTTTTAATGACTAAAAAGCACTCTTATTATCCACTGGGCCTTAGCCTAGTTGCTGCCACTCTTTGTGTGCTTGGTGTTGAACCTATCATGTACTTACATGTATCTCTCAGACTGCTACAACCTTCAGTTTTTGCATATTTTGTACTCAATAAAAAGTCTTAAATTAATCCAATCATGAGCTGAAGTTGTATAGTACTGTGCCAAAGTATTGAATCAGCCCTCATTTTTTATATTTTGCTTCCAAGCAGCCAGACTTTCTTATAATTTTTAAAGTTTGACAGGCATGTAATAGTATTTTTGCACCAACAATGGGATTCCCAAAGAGCTATTAGCTGAAAACATATCTCAACATGGTGTGTGTTGTGTCCTTAAAAAAAATGAGGACAGAAGAAGAAGTGTCAGGCCTAAAAAACTATTGACAGCAGATGAACAGTATCTGAAAGTCATGTCCTTAAGAAACAGGAAAAAATCCAGCAAATACCTGACACAGGACCTGAGAGATACATCTGACCCTTCAGTTGATCCATCTACTGTTCACTGAAGCCTCATCAGAAATGGTCTCAGTGGAAGAGTGGCTGTCAAGAAGCCATTCTTAAGGAAGTAAACAGGGAGAAAAGGCTGACAAGTTACAAAAGAACTGGACTGAAAATCAGTAGCAACAGGTCTGATGGAGTGATGATTCCACATTTGAAATTTCTGTCATCATTATGTATGGAAGAGGTTAGAAGAGAGGTACAACAGTGAGTGTCTACAGCCATCTGTAAAACACGGTGGAGGCTCTGTCATGGTTTGGGGCTGCATTTCAGCCAGTGGCGGATCTTGTCAAAACTGAGGGAAATATGAACGCAGAAAAGTACCATCAGATTTTGATCCACCATGCAGTAACAACCAGAAAGGATCTGATTAGCAACAGCTTTATTTTTCAGCATGACAATAATCCCAAACAGACTGCCAATGCAGTAAAAGCATATCTGGATAGAAAAACTCACAGTGGAACACTATCAGTCATGGATTGGCCTCCCCAGAGCCCGGACCTCAGCATTATTGAAGCAGTGTGGGATCATGTTGACAGAGAACAGAACAAAAGGCAGCCGACATCCAAAGAAGAGCTTTGAATTTCCTTCAAGAAGCCTGGAGAACTATTCCTGAAGACTACTGAGAAAACGACAGGAAAGCTGCCTAAGAGAGTTCAGGCTGTGTTAAAGAATAAAGGTGGTCATACCAAATATTGACTTTCAAGCTTGTTAGGATTGTACAAACTGTGTTTTTGCCTTATATACTATATTTCCACGTATGTTTGCATATGTTTCAGTTAGTGGCTGCACCTATTTCCCATTGTTCTAGTAAAATTCAAAGAAATAACGGGTGGCTCAAGACTTTTGCACAGCACATTTATGGGGGAAGGAGACGCGCTGTTCAATCAGATCAGTTCAGTAAGAGAAAAAGATGCTTCCTATTCTTCCATCGACACCATAAATTAAACTTCGTCACGAACAGGATTCGAACCTGTGCGGGGAAACCCCATTGGATTTCGAGTCCAACGCCTTAACCTCTCGGCCACCGTGACTACGCATGCCCAAAACGCCGCCACACTGGTTTATAAAAAGTATTGTTATCTTATTATCTATTGTTGAACTCAGGACAGTATTCAGCATCAAAAAGTCATTATGAAGAATTTAGTGCACTGATTTAGTGTAAATTATACTAGCAGCTTCGCACGCAAGTCAGTTTCTCTACCAGCAAAATTAACCATTAGCAAGTAACAGTTATTAACTGCATTTTCGGTTCCTTGTCAGCATTATACACAAGATATATTAACGACACATTTTTATCACGTTTGTGAGTAAATGTTGTTACTGACCTCGCTTCTGTAAGCATAGTGAAATGGAAGATGTAATGTATGTCTGGTTTACTTGACTGCTAGAACCTTCAAGCAGGTACGAGCCTGTTACACATGTCCTCACATCAGAAATGATGCATTCATTTCCAGTAGGAAAGACACTGAGGTAATTAAAAACTTTTGATAGTTCAACCTCTTTAATTTTTAAGATCGTGTGTTTCACCACTGAGTGGACGTAACTAAATGCTTCAAAGGCTGTCCGACGTTATTTGGCCTAGTTTAACCTTTTATAATGTACATTTGACACTACACATGATTTACTCCACGCGCTATGAATGCAGCATTAACGTCATCCAGCAGATCTCGCATTTCTATTGGCCCGCCACTGCAAGCTCCGCCCTATTCTCACGAACATTAATAGCGCTGTGGCTGCTCACGCTGAAGAAGGACTGCACCATTACAGGAGAAAAATGATCAACTGGAAGGTAAACAACCCTCGACATGTCGTTTTAAATGTACCAAATGCATGTGTGGTTATGAATGTATAACTCTAGTTCTCGTTTAGGCTCTCTTCTTCCATTATTTGCCACAGCTGTCACTAGCATGAAGCTAACGTTACCATAGAGTCTCGCGTTATTTGTCACAACTGCTACCAAAACTTTGTTTTACTAGTGTCGTATATTAAATAACACATATATCTGTCTCCTCGTATCTATTTCTGTATATTTTAAAGCGTGAGTGGCACCTCCAGTTTATAAATTTGTTATTATTAACCACAGAAATTAGCTAATAATAACGTAAAAAGAGGTGACTAGTAGAAAAATGATTAAAACCAATGTCACTTGGTAAATAGTATTTATCCCGAGTTAAAGAGTGGTCTTTAGCAATTAGAAATTTTAATTTTTTTTTTTTACAAGATGCTTAATTTCAGTCAGTTTGTACAGAAAATTGAAAATGCCAAGATTTTTGAATGCGGTTTGGTTAATGAAAAGTGTGTGACCTGGTACAGCTACAAGCCCATAAAGCACATGGTGTGCAGCTGCTTCTCCTTTTTCACACACCCCCTCCCCTCTCTCTGTGTGACCAAATTAACTCCCATCTCCTGCATAAACAGCTGAGGCGTCTGGTGGATAAGAGGGGGGGGGGGGGGG
>VUQS01006417.1:14879-28829 GCA_015108495.1 Heterochromis multidens
AAGAACAGGCGGCTGAAGGCCAACGACCGCGAGAGGAACCGCATGCACAACCTGAATGACGCGCTGGACGCGCTGCGCGGCGTCCTGCCTGCCTTCCCGGACGAGACCAAGCTCACCAAAATCGAGACACTGCGCTTTGCGCACAACTACATCTGGGCACTGTCGGAGACCATCCGCATCGCCGACCTGCAGGCGGGGAAGACCGGAGATGCTCCTCTGCTGCTGAGCCCCCCGTGCCTCGGCGACGCCCCGAGTCCGGGCAGCGACGCCTGCTCCTGGAGCTCCAGTGGCTCCTCGTCTTCCTCCTCCCCGGCTTACTGCGCCTCAAGCCCAGGAAGCCCCGCCGCACCGGAGGACTACAGCTACCTGCAGCAGGACGCGCTGTACGGCTTCCGCAGCTTCGTGCCGGGCATCTACTGATCCACAGGCGGAGGAGGCAGCAGCCCCCTGGAGCAGCCCGGAAAGTCCTGCTGGAATAAGACTGACAACCACTGTTTGCCTTACTCATTTCTCCTGCTCCTCATCATGCCTTTGCTGATGGATTGGAAATGAGAGGAACTGAATTTGTTCTGTTTTTTGGTTTTGTAAATTTCTCCAAAAACCTTTGCACTTTCCCCCTCTCCCCCCACAGTCTGCAGGTTACAGTCAATCTCAGTTTTTTGTTTTTTTGTCTGAGGTGAAAAGTCAATTTTACAATTTGTAGAGTGATTCTGCAGAAAAGAGAGCGTGGAAATCGAGTTTCAACGCTCCCACAATAGACTGAAAGGAGCTGCACTCATTCATTATGTATTCTACCCCCGTCCACACACACACACACACACACACACACACACACACATCATAACCTGTGCACATATACACCCTCTCTCTGTTGTGTTTATTTATTCGACTCGTTTTGTTTTGTCACATGAAATTTGTATTTTGTACATAAAGAGATTTTATTCTATTTACTTGGAACTTTGGTGCCAGTTTTCTACTAAATAATAAAGTTATAACGTTTCTATAAAACACACCTCTGCCTGCTTCTCTTTTCTCTCGGAGTGAGCCTCAATCTGCACAGATATCCTGCAGTAATCTGAATTTAATCCGGGTTTAACCGCCGTGCATGTGCGCGGACAATGGGCTCAGGCAGCGTGCATAAGTTTTTATTATAATGATAATTAATATTAATAAGATAACGGTTTGTTCAGAGCAGCAGGTGGAAGAACGTCACACGACACAAAGATCGTCCATTGTGAGCTTTAAAGTTTAACTGTCATGTTAATGAGGCACAAATAAAAAAGAGTGGAAGATAATAAACAAGCAAACTGTAACAAAAGAATTTAATATATTTGTAATGAGCTTTAAAGTTACAAAAACTGAATTAAGAAGCAGTTATTTTGTAGAGGCTGTTTGGTGCATGCACGCACATGTATGCGCAATTATAGAGCCAATTTCAAAATAAAGTAATAAAATAAGCTCTGGAAAGGTTTCAAAATAAGAGTTTTTAGTTCAGTTTTTGTGAAATATGAAAATACATAATGAAGGACATTATGGGAGAGGAGGAGGGAGGTGTTTAATCCTCCTCCTCCTCCTCTGGGAGTCACAGCAGCCTTGTTGTCTCTGCACGTGTTGAGGATGGACAGACAATCAGGGAACACCCTAGGGAGGACTGAGTGCTGCCAACTCCAGAGGAGGAGAAGAAAAGAAAGCAGAGAGGGAGGAGAGAGGAGCAAGAGAATGATGATAATCCTGCTGAAGCAGTAGTGTGACCCAGTCACGCTGCTGGATTCTTCTTCATCTTTTCCTTCTTCTTTTCCCAATTCTTCTCCTCTTTCTTCTTCTCTGTCTTTGTCTCCCCTGCTTTCTGTCTTCATCCTTCTCCATCTCCTCCTCTGTCACCTCCTTCTTCTTTTTTTCCTTCTCCCCTATCATCTTCTTCCTCTTTTCCCCCTTTTCCCCCCTCCTCATTCTCATCTTCGACCTATTCCTTTATTTCCTCCTGATTGTCCTTCTCTCATCTTTCTCCTCTTCCCTCTTCTTTTCCTTCTCTTCTCCTTCCTCCTCCTTCTTATTATACTATCCTTCTCCTATTCCTCCTTCTTTTTCTTCTATTTGTCCTTAGCTGCTTCCTCTGCCCCTCTTCCTCTTTTTTCTTCTCTTCATCCTCCTACTTATTCTCCCCTTCTTCCTCCCCCCTCCTCACTGTCCTCTCATTCTTTTCCTTTTCCTCCCTCTTCTCCTTATCCTTCTCCTCTTCACCATTCTCCCACCCCCTTCTCCTCCTCTTTCCCTTTCACCTTCTCCTCTTCCTCTTATTCCTACTCCTTACTTACTCTTACTGTTCCTCCTATACTTCCTCTCCTCCTCCTCCTTTTTCCTTCTTCTTCTCCTCTTCCTCATTCTTCTCCATCTCTTCCTCTTTCACTGACTCCTTGTTTTTCCTTTCTTTTTCTTCATCATTATCACTGAGGTAGCAGCAGTTGTGTTAAATATTTTGTAGGTTTGTTAGAAATTAGAATTTTTTATTTGTCAGCAAAAGTGTCCATAAATGCTGTGGCAAGTTTTTCTCTTATGAGATTAGATTTACTTACAGGTTGACTTCATTCTGCAGATAAACATGGTATTAAATAGTCGCTAAAATACAGAATATATGATTCAAACCCACTCCCACCCACAAACACAGACACATTATAAAGCCATCCTCCATAAATTAGCCAATATTAAATATAAAAATCAGTGTAAAAAGGATTAATTTAATTTAATAATAATAATAATCTGCGCAGCAAGCTGACGTTAAAGAATTCAAAGAAATAATTAAAAGAAAAACAGGTTTATTGTTCTTGCTTGAACATCATATTTTCATTCATTCGCCCTCTTTGCTGCACATTTCTCAGTCTTCTGGGATAAAATATGTATATCATAAAATAATATTCACCCAGCAGAAACACTGCAAACATTAAAGTTTTAAAGTGCGGGTTTGGTGAGAAAGAGTTTCTGATCTGATCACAAACACCCACAAACATCACAGGCCCCCATTATTGTCTCCCGGGAACGCGGTAATTGCGCGCCCCCGATGCCGACTCTCTGTATTGTTGGTGTGCGCGGGGCCGTGCGCTAATTGAGCGGGATTAACCGCCGGCGGCCCGCGTGCACCTGCAGCCTCGTAATGAGGTCCAGTAAGTTTTAATTAGATTTCTATTGTGGCCGCTGAGGTTGAAGCCAAATCTGTCAACTGCCTCAGCGGCCGAGCAGGACGCTCATTGGCTGAAAAACACACGCGCCCTGCACGCACACCAGCCCCGGACCCAGCAGGATTTTTTTTTATTAAAGAGGACAGTTAACACACACACACACACACACACACACACACACACACACACAGATGACAGACTGACCTCCATTTCGAAGGTTTTCATCTTTTCTTGCCTCAGTTTAGGGGACACCTCTAAATACTCCAATACCCATGAGCCTTGGCAGCTGTCAGGTGTACACAGCAATTAAAGCAATGAAGCAGGGAAGAACCATAGACTGTATATAAAAGATGGGTGTAGCCACTGTGAAAAACCATTGGATTCTGGGCAGTTTGAAGCCTCAATGTTAGCAGGCTACTAGCATTGCCCACTGTCACCTGTCAGTCAAAGAAGCCACACCCCTAAAAATACAAACTTTAAGCCTTAATCAATTTTAAACAGGTGAGTTATAAAAACATTTTAGCAATAGAGACCAAAACAGTTTGTATCAGGCTGTAAACATGCTTATTTCCACTGTAAAGTTTGACATGGGAGTCTACAGGCACCGACTCAGTGCTGAAGCCTCTGGTGGACGTTAGAGGAACTGCAGCTTTAGTAGCTTCCAGGTTGGCTTCACTTGGTTGACGCTTGTGTGAACTGTAGCTGAAATATGTTTTAGTAAACAACTAAAATAACAAACTCTGAGCATCCAAAAATACACAGACCTGGTTGTACTTACAAGATTTAAGTATGAATCAAGCAATGATAAACCTTAAAAATATTATGCCAACATGGAAAATAAAGGGAATTTTTAAAAATATAAAACCTAAACTTTTAATTTCTTGGGTCTTGTCTCAGGGTTGCTGTGATGCCATATTGTTTTATGAACATAAAAAAAGAAACTCAGGTTGAAAGGATCTTTCTACAGTTTCTACAGAGATGAACCACAAAGCTTCTAAAAGTAAAAGTTTGGTCATCAGCTTGGATATTTTGGCAGAAAACAAATAAAATATATAGCCAGTTTATTTCTTTCCACCTGAGCTGATGATCAGCCTTCACTCAGCTGCCTCTGCAGACACTACTGGCTTTGTCCCAGTGTTAAAAAATAAAGCTGAGTAAGCTTGTTTTCTTTTGGAGCTGATAATAACCTTGTTGAGTTCTGACGTATCGACCGTGTTTCTGGTCCGAGCGTCTCCAGTGCTGGATGAGGCTTTCGTCTTTTTTACAGGCTCCAGTTTTTTGTCTGTTGTTTTTTTTTTGTCTTCATTCTTGGCCCTTCCAGTTTTCTATTAGCACTGTTCATGTGCTTTTTAAAAAAACTCATGGTGTCCCGGACACCAAATATTTGAATGCTTCAGGAAACAATAACTCTCGGGCTGACTCAGTTTTTAGTGTGGACATGAAGCTTAGGATCAGGACTTTTTCACAGTGAGTAATCCAAACCACGTAGCAACACATTAACGACTAACCTTGTGTTGTGGATGGATCATCTCAGACGTTCTCTTGGCTGAAGTTTGGCCCAAGTTTTGGCTTCTTCTTCCTGCCACATGATCACATTTGTCTCTGCCCACTGCAACCCTCAACATGAACTTTTAACTTAAAATACAATTTAACTCTCATCCCCCATCTTCCCAGTTCTAATGTATTTATATTTGATCTAATATAAACATGGTTTTATGGTTAGTCTACTAACCATAGCTCTGTATGTAGCCACTAGGTTGCACATGATTATTTGTTAACTATCCTGACTTCACAAACCCTCCAAACGTCACCGCTAGTTTTCTGTCTTTGTTTACGTCCAAAGTTTTTTAGAAAACATTCAGTCAGAGCATGGTGTATCATCTGACTTTTAACTTAGCTAAACCTTGCAAATCCTCTTTTTCACTGATGCTGGATGTTAAACTTTATTGTAACGCCTGGGAGAATGTGCAGCACAGTGGTGTGATGCCTCACAGGTTCGAATCCACCGGCTGGCTGGAGCCTTTCTGTGTGGAGTTTGCATGTTCCTCCCACAGTCCTACATGCACGTTAGTTTAACCGGTGACTCTAAACTGCCCATAGCTGTGAATGCTCGTCTGTCTCTCTGTGTTAGCCCTGCAGTAGATTGGCAACATGTCCAGGGTGTACCCCACCTCTCGCCCTATGACAGCTGAGATAGGCTCCAGCCCAACCGTGACCCTGAATTGGATAAGTGGAATAAAATGAATGAATGGATCTGGGAAAATAGCTCCATTGATTATTTTATTGGAGCTGAAAGAATCTGGAGTGTTTTTACTCAGTGGTGCCTCAGAGTTTGTTTGGTTTTGGGAACAGAAGGAAAGTTTGGCTAATGACGTCAGACTTAACAAGCTGATAGGTTGAATCTCTGGTGGGGGGTCAGACAGAGGAGATCCTGGAGGAGGACAGCAGGAGCTGAGCTTCTAAAGCATTCCTCCTTTCTTTTTAACTCAACGCTTCCCTTCCTTAACAGGATTTAGCTGAAAGTTGCACCCAGCAGAGGCACATTTCAGCTTCTGTAGCTGAACTCAGTAGTTTTTGTTATTTTATGTTTCAGTTTTTGAAAGCTGTAGTCGTTTAGCAGAATAAAATTTAAGATAAAAATCACCCTGCAGGCCTTGTTATTTAACTACACCAAAACATGTGGTGTTCAGGTGCCAATCTGACACGTGCCCCACATTTCATGCCGGTACTGGGGCCCACTCGTTTGGTTCTGCACAGAGGACATGTTTGCTGGGATGTTTCTCAGATTCGAATCCAGCCTGGTCTTATAAAAAATGCTCCTAAGACATTCTTTATGAAAACAGTGTTTATTTGATGACAGGTTCTTCTGTTTCATTAGAGATTCATTAGGCATTCTTCTCAAAAACCAGAAAAATATTCATATATTAACAAAAAATGAGTCTTCTATTTAATAACTACTAAAACCACTGACGAGATTTGCATTCAACCCTACAATTAGATGTAGTTCTGCAAGTTTATTTATTGCTTATTTACCTGGAGTTACCACTAGTCCAAGAGTCAAGAACTTTTATTGTGAAAAGCAGGGACTTTCACACGTGTTGCACAGTGTCAGATCTGTCCATGGAGACCGCTTCGGGTATAACAGGTGTAAATATCATCAGGTTCAGGTATGAGGGGTAAAATTAATTCCACTTCCACTTCCTCTCCAGTCTCCACCTGGAGACAAAGTGGAATTTTTTCCCTTTCAACCTGGACACTAGATATATAGATATAGATATAAGAAACTGTGTTCATTTAAATTAAAAAAGTGCAAAATTTATGTCTAGAGACACAAATCAACAGATGAAATTTTGGGAGACTGTAGCTCTGCAAGCTGAGGTCAACCATCAACATCTGTCTGGGAAAAAATAATGCTGCGTTCCAGATACCTCGGAAGTCGGAATTTAGCGTGTTCCAGAAAAAACAATACAGCAGAATTCTTGTTTTTTGTGCTTAAAAACACCACTACAGCACATTCATGGATAGAGCCTGGTCAGTGCTTTGTGAATGGCTTATTTAGTGAGGCATAAATACACAACAGTGGCAGTAGAGATTAAAAGTTTTACAGTTTTACTTCTGTTTACGTTCACCGCTGCCATCTTGGATTGCTAACTCGGGGTATGCTGGTCTGCTCCGACTTTCTGAGTAGGAAATTCGAGTTGAGGGGGCATTCCACAAAAAATTTCCGACTGGGAATTCAGAATTTCCGACTTATTCAGGAACACAGCATAAGCCAGCGCAGAAGCACCAAAAGCTGCAGTTCCTCTAACGTCCACCAGAAGCTCCAGCAGTGAGTCTGTCCCCGTAGACTCCCGTGTTAAAATGTCCAACTTTACAGCAGAAATAAACATGTTTACACCCTGATTCATTAAAAAAAAAGAAAAAAAGTTTTTATCCAAATACGGTCACTTTTGGCTCCAAAATGTTGATGCTTCAAAATGCAGAATCACAGTGGCTATGTCCATCTTTTCGTACAGTCTATGATTTACACAGGACCTCAGATTTCTTCTTTTTGTCTGTGCTGTCTCAGGTTGTGGTCTCAGCTTTATGATTTTATCACCTCATTAAATATTGATTAGGACAAGATGGTGGAGACAGCAGGCTGCTGACTCTCAGCAACCCCTGCACTGTGTGTGTGTGTGTGTGTGTGTGTGTGTGTGTGTGTGTGTGTGTGTGTGTGTGTGATAAAACAAGGAGTAGAGACAACTTTATTGATTGGAGCACATGATGAATACAGTGACGCACTCAGAGCTGGGGGGCTCAGCTGGGCCGGCCTGCAGGGAGCCGCCCCTCCTGCCTCCCTCCCCTCCATCTTTAACTGGATGCCCTGCAGGTTGTAATTGTGACGGTGGAGGTGCAACAGTCAAACTACAGTGAATACACACAGGATGGTGGAGACAGAGTGAAATGTCCCTTTACTCCTGTGGCAAAGGACAAAAAGAGCTCATGAACGAAACCTTTAAATCTCTCAGTGAAGGATGGACTTGAAATAAAACTAATCTTTGCCTGATGTAGTCATACTTTGGATATTTAGTCTGAAGAACTAGTTTTTGTTCCTGACTTCTTTTTGAAGTATGCGGAATGAAAATTCTATTGATGCTTATTACGGAAAGACAAATACAAACTCGTTTTCGTTCACAGGCTGTGATCTCAAGCTCTTCATCTGCATAAAGTTTGAAGTCCATGCTACTCATGTAAAGCAGGTATCTTTGAACAGGGTTCCCACAGGTCATTAAAAATCTGAAGTTACAGGTTCTAAAACATTTTTCATTATTTAAGAACATTTTCGTTGAGGTATTAAATTTGTGGACTGATAGGAAAAGATCAGCTGATAAGATTCAGTTTGTAAGTTAGGTTTTAAAGTGGTTGCGGTTTTAACGCCACTTGGTTAACATTGTCTTCCCTTTGTTGTCAGGCACAGTTTTTATTTTTTCTGATGTATGACACCTTCTCTTCCTGACGCTTTGTAGGATGTACCTCCGTCAGGCGCTGTCAGCATCTCCCCATTATGTGCAAGTTGTCCTGTAACATCAGTGCTCTGTGCCATGGTCTGTGGCTTTGGTTGTGTTATTTTGAATTTTCTTTTGGGACTTCTTAGTTTATAGTTGTGATTTTCTTTAATTCTATAATTTGTTGTTTGTTGTTTCTCTTTAACTCCTCTATTTAAAGCCTCAGTTGCCTTTGTTCTTTGTTGAGTCTGCTTGCATTTTGTTTCCCCTTCCTTGTGTGCGCTCTCAGTGGATTTATGTTCTTTGCTACCTTTTGGGGTTCCTGCCTTGGCTGGAGTTTATGTCCATTATTTGCTGCCTTTTGAATTACTCGCTTCACTCAATAAAGGTTAGTTTTTTTGTTTAAGTCTGCCTATAAAGTCTGCATTTGGGTCTGCAGCCTGCATATTATGACACTCTGATGCACTGGGCGCTGAGAGATAAAAGCCTAACAGACATGCAAGGTCCTCATGATCAGGTTGGCAAGACTGCGGTGGGATAATTTCCACAGTTAACAGCCAGAAGATCATAGTTCCCATCCTGTTGTGACCTTTATGTTTTAAACTTAGCCTTTTTTTCCTGCTCGCTTTTTATTTTCACTTCGCTTATTGGCTAGATTTACACACTAAAAACAACTTGGTTAGCATTGGTGAAAATTTGGGTTAAAACACGCCCCTTAACAACAGTAGCCTTGCTCTTTGACAAATGGTGAGTCATGGGATCATTATGCTTGCCGTTCTCCCCCTGGTGAATGGTGCTGTACAACAAAAGTGACGTCACATCTGCCAGGTGCAAGCTGCCTCTTGATTTTTGTAACCTCACGCGTTGTGCTGTTGTCGCCACAGCCAGGTTGAAGGCCTGAGATTGTGTCCGTGTTTACTGCCAGTTTAATGATGTCAGTACAGAAGCTCAGAGATCCACAGATTATACAGAGGGAGATATTGCAAGAGTTGGAAAAGACAAGGCTTTCTGGAAAAAAATGAAAAACATTTTGCGATTTCCTTGCTTCCAGTTTTTGACTTCTTCTCCTACGCCAGCGCTGGAGAGAGACAGCGTTAATGTATGTTGTAGGGATTTTTGTTAAACAGTTGTATACACAACCTGTAGTTAGCTTGTTTATAAAAGCTTGACTCTAACTCATCATTTCAACACTGTTCAGCCTTAATTTTTATTTCTTGAGATCTTAAAAAGCAGTGATTTTGGTTGTCAAGATAGTGCAGGAAGCCTGTTTGAAACATTATACATCTAACATGAAGACAGATTCAGCAGCCGCATGGCTTTTCTCTAACCTCAAGTGTTTTCAGAACCAGATTTACCTCAACGTTTTAGTAAAATAAAAAGCTGCAAATGAGTCATCGTGTTGGTTTCGGAAATCTGTGAGCAGACAGGCAGCCCATGTGAGGCATTTGTCCAATCAGGTGCACCTCAGTGTTTATGCAGTTGTTGCAGGTTATAGGAGAAGGACAGCACCCATGAAGCATGCACTGTAGGAGCCGGGGTGGTTGCTCAGGTGGACTCATACCATAACTTCCAGTTCACTCTGACCCTGGATTGAGAAGTGAAAAACTGTGGATTTGACTGAAGCCTCTTTAAGTTCTGCAGGTTTGGGGCAGGATTGTTCTGATCGCCTTGTTGTCACCCTGAGGCGACAGCAGACACACAGCACTGATCCCAGGTCAGCCTGTGCAACCACCCCAAGGTCACAGTATCACCTTTAGACAGTAACCTTTGGCCTCTGGCTTGCAGCAATCTGCTCATCAAAGACTGGAGCTCAGAGAGGTGGAGGAACAGAACATCAGAGATGAAGATACAGAAATGCTGCGTTTAAACTCAGAAATATTTCCTTCTTTAAGATGTTTTTCAGCCACTTTGGTTTAGATGGAAATAATGATGCTCCTTTCAGGATGAACTCTGATGATCAGCAGCACTATGAGGTCAATGTGTTTGATTTATGACCCAGAGAATAAATCAGACTTTATTTATATAACACCTTTCACACAGGTCAAATGTATGTCACAAGTGATTGATAGTTAAACTAAAAGCAACCAAAACAAACCCCGTACAACAGTAAAAGATGGGTGGGTTAAGATAATAAGATAAACAGATGTTTGGTTAGTTATTGTTAATAAAATCAAACAGGTAATGGTTATTAGAATAAAATATTGATGATAAAAGAAAGTCTCCTCATGTCAGTGCGGAGGCTCAGAAAACAAACTTCACTGCAGTCACTCCAACACCTGAATCAAAGATAATCAAGAGCAGCTTAGCTACATTTAAATCTGCCCGTTGTCTCATTCAGTCTGATTATCAAACATTTTAGACATATGTTAGTGACGGTTTGTGGTTCTGACTCCTCAACATCTCTCTTTATAGGTGGAACAGCCTCATCTGTTAGCATCAGCTGAGTCCTCCAAAATCCCACACTATGCACTAAATACTCAGAATGTGTACTATCATTCAGCATACAGTACTTTCAAGTAAAGACATGTACTTCCTGAGAGTTGGGTTACTGTGGTAATCTAACCTTGTTTGAGGTGAGCCAAGTGATGACTAACAAATTTAAAAAGTGTATAGCTCAGTCTGAAGAGCATCAGACTTTTAATCTGAGGGTCCAGGGTCCCTGTTCAGGTGATTTAAGGAGAAACCGGTGCTGAAATAGATCCTTAAAGAGGTCCTGGGTTCAAATCCGGTCTATCTGTGTGGAGATTGCATGTTCTGCGTGGGTTCTCTCTGGGTACTCCGGCCTTCTCCCACAGCCCAAAACCATGCATGGGGGGTTAGGTTAACTGGTGATTCTAAACTGCCATAGGTGTGAATGGTTGTCTGTCTCTCTGTGTTTGCCCTGCAACAGACTGGTGACCTGTCCAGGATGTACCCTGCCTCTCGCCCTATGACAGCTGGGTTAGGCTCCAGTCCTCCTGAGACCCTGAATTAGATACGCGGAAGAGAATGGATGGATGGTATAAAGTATATCAAAGTAAAATACATCACATATTGCAGAGATTTTGGGTGTACACAGTGACAAGGAGTAGGTGGGTGGGGCTTCTGTGGCCGAGATGACTGTATTAGGGATACCCCCTCTTGATGACATCATACAGATCCAAGAGCAGAAAAAACTGTGTTGAACCTAGCATTTAGAGATTGTGCAGGCTCACAGGGCGGCTGTGGCTCAGGAGGTAGAGCAGATCGTTCACTAATCAGTTCAATGCCTGATTCCTCCAATCTGCATGTTGAAGTATCCTTGGGCAAGATACTGAACCCTGAGTTGCCCCGATAAGTCAGCTTCACAGGCTGAAACTTGAATTGTGTGTTTGGTGCCTCCACCGCCTCTTTACCTCACCTTTCTCACAGAAAGCCCATTTACCATTTTTCCTGTAGAGGTGATGGAGCTGCAAACACACAGAATATCAGAATATTTGAAGCTGAGTGATGACAGGGAGTCATAAAAACCATCAAAGAAAGATTTCTGCACCAAGGTGTCTTGACTGATGGGGTGTGAGGTAACGAGTTGTTATGGGGCTTACGTTCTCTTTTCATCTCAGAAATTGTCTGTTATTTACCTGTTTACCTGTCACCTGGCCCCTCCCAGTTCCCCCCTGCGGTGACAGTCTGTCAAACAGACTGTCATACTTAGAGGACCAATTAGACTCGGCTTAAGCTCCTGTTTTATCAACAAGTCATTATCCAGCAGGAGGACGGCCACCGGCACGCCTGCCAGACACAAGAGCTCCACCAGCAGTAAAAACCCTTCTGCTGCTGTGTCACGCTTAAAGATACAAACAGGAACAGAAAAGTCTGTCCAACACAGGTGACAAGTCCTGTCTCTGTCTTAGAAATATTATCATAATTCATACATGAATATCTGAGCCATGCAGACTCATTGAATCAGCAATCTGGTCTTCATGGTTCCAGTCCTTAAACTCCAATCCTGATTTTAAAGAGGGAAAACTCTTCAGACTTTAGTTATACAGCACCTTTCATACAGGACTAATGTACAAGGGAATGGATTCACAGAGACATAAAAAAAAGCAAACATGAAAGCTGGGGGTGAAAAATTAAATAAAAATTGATGAGAAAGAAAGAAATTCAGCACAACGTTAGAAGAGTTCAGTGCAATATAAGATATAAAAACACTACAGAAAATACATGTTAATTAACATAAAGTGGAAGAAGGATAAGTTAAAAATAAATTCATAAGAGACATAAGAGACTTTTTGATGACCAGGCCATGTTCTGTGGCAGTAAATACTCGTACTACTAGTTTTAGGTCATATTGAACAGGAATTTTAAATCCTGGTCACTCTAAGAGTCAGAAAGGAGGATTATCAAGGATATGTTCATTGGATAAAGACTTGTGATTAACAAGTCTGTAGCCAATGATAGTGGTAGTGACCAAAGCAGCAATGTGGAAGTGGATACAAGCAGCTGAAATGAGTTTCCTCTGTAGAGTGGCTGGGCCTTTAAGGTATGGTTAGGAAGAAGCTCAGAGCAGAGTTGATGCTGCTCCTTCACGTCAGAGGAGCCAGCTGAGGAGGTTTGGATATCTGATTAGGATGATTAGGACCCAACTGGTCATTATTTCAGTTTGCAGAGTTACAGCTGTGACAGAGCATATGGTAATCCAAACCAATACCTATCCAGCGAGTGAACGTAATGGTAAAGAGCGAGGCAAGACCGAATTATGTCTGCGTACCTGCCTGCTTTTTGTGTCTGTGTAGACTTGATGGAAAATTTACATTAAAATGCACCAACTGCGCATGTGCCCCAGGTGGCGGACTTCAACAAAGTGCAGCAGGAATGGCTCTCTAGCTGTCCATGTCCACATCTGCAAAGGAGTTTAATCAAGGCCTTAGTAAGTGCAAAACACTTGAGCCCCAGTGTCCTTGATGACAAACCTACACATCCAACCTCTCAATGCAGATTCTGTAGATCTCTTAAATCTCTCTGCAGCTAATATTTCTGCAGCTGGTGAGTCAGGACACCTGTGCCAAATGACATCTTTAGCATCACAATGAGATGCACCTGGTATTTAAGAAAATACCACTATGTGTCCAGGATGAGAACATGCTGGAATTTGTAAGATTGCAGCTAAATTTAAACCTAAGATGAAATCACCTAAATGACTAAATACTGTCCTCCGCCTCCTCCTCCAAAACTCCTCTCTATGATTTTGGGCATATGTGAGCTAACTTTTTTTTAAAGATTGTCTTTATTTAGTATATTAAAAACCCATATAACAAAAACTGACAATCACTAATCACAAAAAAGAAACCAAAACCATGGACTCTCTTTTATTTTGTGCATTCAATTATCAGCATCCTCTTAGATAGGTCCATATCTTTGAGAAAATCCATAAATGGTCTCCATACATAATAACATACATATATACATAACAAAGTTTCTTGTTCACCCTTCAGAACATAAGTAATTTTTTCTAATGCTTGGTTTGATAGCATTTGTTTTCTTTCACAAACATCCATCCATCCATTCTCTTCCGCTTATCCAATTCAGTGTCGCAGGAGGGCTGGAGCCTAACCCAGCTGCCATAGGGCGAGAGGCAGGGTACACCCTGGACAGGTCACCAGTCTGTTGCAGGGCAAACACAGAGAGACAGACAACCATTCACACCGAGGCGTTCCCAGGCTAGCCGAGAGATATAATCTCTCCAGCGTGTCCTGGGTCTGCCCCGGGGCCTCCTCCTGGTGGGACATGCCCGGAATTACAATTAAATTGTCTGTAATGCAATACGC
>VUQS01006419.1:18153-28362 GCA_015108495.1 Heterochromis multidens
ACCCCCCCACAAAAAAAAAAAAAAAAAAAAAAAAAAACCATGCATAATAGCGTAGGAGCTGTTTAAGACACTGGGTTTGGCCTCGAACACCTTTTCTCACCACTATCACCACCTCCACTGTGCTTTAGCAGCAGGACTAAGTCTGCAGTGCTTCCCAGAGACACTGGATGACCAGGAGAATGAAAGTAAAGAGGAACATGCTGTGCTATCTACCTCTGATGCACCAGACAAAAAGGGTGGGACAGTCAGAGTGATGGAATTCCAGCACCATACAGAATGCATATTGTATAGTTCTCCTTTTAGAAACCACAGAAGCAGATGGTAAATGCTTTATGGAAAGAGTGAGACTTGTTTCAGGACTTAAAGTGAGCAAACTGGATACAGCAGTTAGCAACCTCTCAGTTTGCAAGCATGTCACTTCTCACTGTAAAACTGCTTCACCACCATAGAAGCAATGTGGCAATCAACTGCAAATACAAAGACAAATGTGCTGTGGAGCTCTGAAACTACTCGCTGTAGAACCTAATTTATTTAACTCTATATGTTTACCGGTGTGGACAAATATTTGGCTATTTATCACTTTTCGTCAACATTTCCCCGAATGCATGTGAGTGCATCAATGATATGGCTAACTAGCTGCTTATCCAATTCAGGGTCGCTGGGGGGCTGGAGCCTATCCCAGCTGCCATAGGAGAAGAGGTGGGGTACACCCTAGACAGGTCGCCAGTCTGCCACAGGGCTAACACAGAGAGACAGACAACCATTTACACTCATATTCACACCTACACAATCACCAATTAACCTAACCCCACTGACTGCACCGACTGTGGGAGGAAGCCAGAGTGGGACAGTTGGAGTACATGGAGAGAACCCACGCAGACACGGGGAGAACATGCAAACTCCACACAGAAAGGCCTCGGCCAGATGGTGGAGTCGAACCCAGGACTTTCTTGCTGTAAGGCAACAGAGCTAACCACCGCGCCCCACTGCTGGCCAGTATTTGTTTCACTCATCCTAAATTCAGATGACATTCATCACTGATGTAAGCCAGTACAGAAAATGCTAACCATCCATGTATTGTGTGTTCTAACCTTGGGGTGAATTTGCTGGGACGTCCCAGATTGACGAGCAGCAACATTTGCTGTTTTTTGATGTTTGTTCTTCTTGTGTTTATGTTTATGTTATGCAGGTAGCTCCTCATGTTTGATTTGGCAGAGTTTTTATTCCTGACACAACCCTAAAGGGGATTTATGTTTCCGGCTGGAATCAAACCAGCAGGGTCTTTACCTTACAAGGTAGTCGTCTTGAGGCGACTGTTGCTGTGATTTGGCGCTCTATAAATAAAATTGAATTGAATCACTACTAGGGATGTTCCTGGTGACGAATTTCTTATTCGACCAAACAAGGGAAAAAATTTTGACTAACAGACTAGTTTAAAACTAACAATCACTAAAATAATAAATTAAATTTGAGGACCGTTTAATGGACAATGTCAAAAACTGTCTAAACAACAGCATTTGAAAGCATTAATCACATTCTTCAATAATGAATCATAATTTAAATGCTGCTTAACTGTGTAGCACCTCACATCATGCACTATGAACATTGCATGTTATACTCCGCCCGATCATGGGGGCAGCAGCTTAAGCAGAGGAGCCCAGACTGCCCTCTTGCCAGCCACCTCCTCCAGCTTATCTGAGTAAGCACAGAGGCGTTCCCAGGCCAGCCGAGAGATTTAATCTCTCTCCGCGTGTCGTGGGTCTACCCCAGGGCCTCCTCCCGATAGGATGTGCCACAACCACCTCAACTGGGTCCTTTCGACCTTTCGATGTGGAGGAGTAGTGGCTCTACTCTGAGCCCCTCCTGAATGACTGAACTCCTCACCCTATCGCTAAGGGAGGGCCCATCCACCCTTTGGAGGAAGCTGATTTCCGCCGCTTGTATCCACGATCTCATTCTTTCACCTTCAAAATAACAATAATAGGTTTAACAAAAAAAAAAATCAGGCCTAGATTAACAAATTTATGGTGTTTTTCTACAACGATGTCGGGGCTGCAGCTCCATCTGGTGGCAGATAGCTGCATAACATTTAGGACACAACAATTTACCAGCACTGAGTATCAATTAAAATGTTAACAATTAGATTAAATGACTAGTATGTCTGGTACCGACTAGTGACAATAGCGATGATTAGTCATCTTGTCGACTGTTCATGCTCATCCCTAATCACTACAACATTCTACTACGAAAAGAAAAGCATTTAATGTTTTGTATATAATTTTATATTTCAGAGAAATGTAATTAGCTTGTCCAATTACCAGCTATGATAGCACAGGTGATTTCGTTTTGAGCAGAGCACAGAGTCTCTAATATTATAGCAGGTGACTTTCTTGATGACAGCGTCACATCCGTGCAAAATACAAAACACTGAAAGATGATGGTGGTCTGATCCACGACAATGTGTATTTGTGAATATGGGCGACACCAGGTTCACATTCATGGTGTTTAGTTTATTCATACAACTCATGCAATCACATTCAGTATGCACATGATTGTTTTGGTAAACTACTGCTTTTGTTGGTTTTAGTTTCCAACCCACGGGAAATGAAACATAATATAACATATCAAAGACCAAGATGTGTGATTGTGTAGCGTATTAAGGATCTTCTTTAGTTGCAGGGATAGACAGATTGCAACACCTCCATGAAAACCTGCTTATTATGAGCTGGAGTGAGAGGTAGGCTTCAGTACAGATAAAAAGGGCTGGTCATTAAAGCACTCACTCAGCCTTGATTAAGATAATTAGCTTTAAAGTAACCCATTACCTGCTCCTGAAATAAATCCTAAAATGAGAGCAAAATCTGATTTGGTAACCAAGGGTTTCTGTGTCTCTGGCTTTAATTTTTCTTTCACGTGAGACCAACCTTTCCATAATTTCATAATGACCCGGGCAAGATTTTGTCAGGCTGAAAAAAAAGCAAAGAAAAGAAGGATGCAGTGAGGGCTTTTTGTTGCTATTCTGAATTACAGTTAGCCTCAGGTTGGTCAAGCCTGCAACCATGATTTTTGTCTTTGGATCCCTGTAATTGCAGCCAAGACTCAGCCAGGAGGTCCAGCTTCAGTCTTTCCAATCATAAAGCTCTAAGTGCCTCTTAGTGGCCTATTTGGTTTATTAAAACGTTAAATCTGAGCCACCGTCACTTCCCATCTCAAACACTCTATCTTTAGCTCTTGCTTTCCACTCTTCCTTGTTTCCTTAGGCACATCAACCTGCAATTATTTTCCTCTTTCTCTCAGGCTGAAGGGCTTGGGACCAAATGGAGACAAGACAGTGCAGAAACAGAAAAAATCCAAACAAGGTGGAAAGGAAAACACAGATAAGAAAACCTGTATTATATATCACTACCAAAAACAAATGAATGACAACAGAATGACTTGGTTCTTAGATGAGGAGGCAACTAAGATGCTGGCATAAAAATCAATGACATTTTCTTTTATATGCTGTCATATGGATGGGGTGCTCCCAGTCAATTCGCTACAAGAATTAAGTGAACTGGAGTAAACTGGTTGTCATCCACAATCAATAGTGGTCTGAAAATGGATAAACTATGAACTGGCAAGAGTGTTGGGGTGATGTGTCTGATCTGTGGCAGCTCCAATTTCTAATTTTAAAATGATCTAAAGTTAACTTCTTGACACCAGATACCAGAGGATACTTTCAGAGGTCTTGTGGAGTCCATGCCTCTGTGAGTATTTGGCCACAAATGGTGAGCCAAAAGTAAGACTATATTTCACCATGACCTAGCTCTAGGTTCAGGCCTTGGTGGGTTGGAGCTGTTTTTGCAGCATTATTTTGTCTGGGCAGGGTTGGTTTTAATGTTTGGGCTTAACAGTTTATATTGGAAAGAGAGCTAGCCCGACTAACTTATTAACATCACATGGGTGTGCATGGCAGCCAATAAGAAAGTCCAGTACATAGTACATATAAATTTAAACCAGGTTTGGGGTCATTTCATCTCTAAAAATCCCTGCATATGTACATACGGGATCTGGTAGTTTTGGTACTGGAAGCTTTCTGGATCCTGTTTGTAGTACTCTTACAGTCTGAGTTCTTTTTAGAGCAAAAGAGGAAAGACATTTGCGGTCAAATCTTGAAACCATCACTTACTATGGTTTATGATAAGTGATGGATTTTAATGGCATTTTTATATGTATCTGTATTCATAAACAAATTCTGGTGAATGGAACAGAAAGCCTTGAACCACCTGTTGTCCTCTAGACTAGAAGCTCTGAAATACTGCCCATTGCCCACAGAGGAAAGATGAAATATTTTGCAGGAAGCTTTGGAAAAGCCTCAGTACTTGCTTTGTTTTCTGTTTTGATTTCTTCTAGCACTGTTTCAGCACTGAAGTAAAAAACAGTAGACTGCAGTGGGTCAAGGCTCACCACATGCGCAAGTATAAATGGTTTAGGCACTGTGATGACATCACAGTTTGCATGAGCAATGAGCAATGAGCAATGCGTTGACTATAACCATGTCATCCAGCCAGCAGGTGACAGGTTCCTAGATTGGGGGTGATGTAAAACAATGTTGCTATTACATTGTTTTAACACCAGAGGGCACTGCTAACTATAATTTTTATTCTTTAAAATGAACTGTTAAGTATGCATTTCAGTCACAAGTTTTTAAAAAAGAAGTCAGTGGAATCTGTATCAAGGCGCAGTAAGTAATTTTTTTGAGGTTATTTAATAGAAAAAAAGGATATTGTACTCATAAATATACATAGATTGGTGTGTAATTATGTCTTCCAACAAATTGATGCGTTCTTAAAAAGTTATAATTAATCCATTAAAAATACATAGGAACAGTTTCTGGAAGTTGCCATGTTCCCCCACCATATTTGAAAACAGTGGCTGGGAAGGACATCTCCCTTCCGACTAACCGCGTTTTACATATGTGGCTAAAGACCGGTTACATATGTAAAACACCAAAGGCAGAGGAGATGTCATAGGCATTCGCGTGCTGTGGAGGGACATTTCAATTCGTGTCTGCACCTTCAGACTCAAGATATGAAGCATCATACCTATATTTTATTGTGGGAGAAGGAGCTCCCTATACCAAAGTAACGAAAACACAAAGGAAAGAGACAACTCCTCACCTGAAGCCTCCTCTTCTTAACTGAAGTCGGTGCTCTAACACATGAAAACGTGTCGAATTACTTATTGTCACCAGATCAGACATGCAACCCTCCCATCTCAGGACAGCTGACAAGAGTCAGCTAAACAGCAACAACAGCTGGTTATAAGCTAGCATTATGCCAGCTAATGTTATCTCAGGTGTCCTAAAAATCACACTTTTCCTCTGATAAACAGTTTGATTACATTTTCACATCGTATGAGAGTTTATTTATTTCAGGCTTAGTGGCAAAAACAGCAGTCTTATTAGTCAGCTTCTCAGACTCATTGACCTGTATTGGACTTCTTTCACAAAGTTTGACAGCCCCTTCCAGAGTAAATAGATGTGGATGCTTCTCACCCAGCTTTGACAGCTGAGGTAAACAGTGAATTGTGAACTCCGGGGTGGATCCGAATCTGGTCCAAACAGTAGCAGAAACACAGCAGCGGGCCGCAACTGTTATGGGCTACAGTCTAAATGTAATGTTTTTGATCTCTCTAGGCTGACTAAAACATTTGTCCTACAGTGGCCACCATAGCTAGGATTATGCACTGGAATTGGGAGGGGTAAGAAAGCAGAACTCAGTTGACTGCGATCTGTTATCTACTGACTCTAGCGGTGAAAATGTTACACACCATAATTTTAAAGGGAGGTATTACGGTTCTTTAAAAAAATATCATTACCCTTTAAAATATTGAAATAATTAAACTGCATACTGGTGGAATTATAGTTAACCCTCTGGAGAAATCACATGACGACTTAAGATGACGTAGCAGCAAGACGCACCCTCGCTGAATCTCCATTTCAACTTGTGTCAAAATAATCGATGGTGAGTTTGGAGATTTAATGTGCTTGGAGTGTATAGCTAGTGTGTAGTGTAGTGTGTTCAGTGTGTAGTCTAGTCGTTTTTTTTTTTTTGTTTTGTGTGTCAAAACAATGAGGTGACTACTCAATGTCATAGATGTTGGCCAAAAAGCCACCAAAGGCAGATTGAAATGTAAACGCTGGTGGACAACAGAAGGAATGACACACCCTGGAAGTGTCAGGCCTGTGATGTGTCCCTCAGTCTTGTGGTGGACAGGAACTGTTTTTAGGAGTGACACAAATATTGTGAACTTATGGTGACACTGGATTGTTTTGTAAATAGTTGGTTGCCAACCAGTTGAGTAGAGTCCCCGATTGCAAAGAAACGCATCACAGACAACTTACACTCATTGGCACAGACTGACTCATACGGACTGCAACATGCTGACAATCTGTCTGTGTTTATAAATTAGACAGCAATTAACTGAAAACCTTCGTCAATCTGTCTGAGAGTGATTGCAGTCAGTCTGAGTTGGATTGCGATTGTTTGGAGAAGGGATGCCTTCCAGCAGGTGACCTGTGTAATCACCTTGCGATCTGAAGTGGTCGCCCAGAGGTCGAGAGTGCTGCATGCTCAACCTTTGGGCAACCATATGGTTCCCACACCTACTTGCAATTGGTCACTGAATGTGAAAAAATTCAATCCAATTACCAGGCAACCACAGATTTTTCCTAGTTGCATGGAAGTTGCAGCCTGTTTTTACTCTAGCGTGACTGAGCCATTAAGGCTGGTATCCTTAAATTAATTTAAGGATATTTTAAATGACCTGGAGGCAGTTATTTCAGGCTGCAAATGTTTTGTCTGAATATTACTACCCCTGCTTTTCTGGCCAGAGTTGATGACTCACACTGATATTTTAGATTTTGTTGGCACTGAAATTCATAGATTATCATAGATTATTCTGGTTAGATAAAAAAAAAAATTAACACAACAGTTATAAACACTGTGTATAACATCAGCAAGAAAAGGCTCCACTTGACCTTCTGTCCAAAGGTACAAATTATAATTCAGTAGTCATTTAGCAACACATATCTGATTTATGCACAGGGCTAAATATGACCCTAAACACACAAATTTAAATTGCAATTTGGACTGCTTGTGCTTACATTTAATTTGCCAGTGTAATACTGACCAATGTAGTGTTTAGGGCTGGCCTATAATCTTCAAATCAGGGCAAAAAATGCACTGGAAAATGTACTCAACTTTAGAAAGCAAGAGATGAACATTTTAAAAAGACAATACAAATGAGTGCCTGGAAAAAGAACAACAAATAATTTGAGCTTTCCTCTGTAGCTAAGGTGCAGGGTACATTTCTTCAGAATCACAGAAAATACAAATATGACTTAATCATAAACATGTTTCGTTAATGTGGAAAGCAGAAGCTCTGTCATCTTCAGAGTTAATAAAGCCACTGAAGGAGAATGAAGTCACATCTGGAGTGAAGCGGCAGCATGTTAAAGTTTGGAGGGGCAAAACAATGGTTACAGCAGACCCTCCCCAGAAGTGCAACCCACCCTGTCATCAGAAAGTGTCTGAAAACACTGAGGATGAATTCTTATCGCACTGTATCAGTAGTGCTCTCCATGCAGCTCATCTCCCCTCCTAATTACATGTTTTTGCTTTATGACTGCCTTTTGCCATACACAGCACAAGCTTGCCCAAAAACAGCCTGTGAATCTAAGTAGCCGTTTACAATAAACCTCACAGCAGCCAGATTTAGATAGGGAGGCATTAATTGTGACACACCAAAATGGAAAAAAGTAATCCAAATGAAATAAAAAAAGGAGCCATGCCTCACTGCGGTCACTGCCACTTTCATGGTGAGATGCAATGGCATATCTGCAGCTTAGAAAGTTGTTAAATGTCGACTCCACCTCCCACACTACTCTGTCATTTCATTCAAAGAGTTTACCGAAGATGCCCATGGCTCACTGAATGCTCATCTGCGGCTGGCAGTGTAAATGATACGGTGAAAGGGGAGGAAAGGCTTTTCCAAAACCAGAGATATTACACAGTACTCGACCATTCAGGGCTCTTGTATACAACAGATGTAAGGCTGATGAAGATCAGGAAGTTAATACGTTTAAACTGCCAGAATGCATTATTTTGAAGTCACCTGACCTTTGTTTTAGTTATTAATCAGAGTTGCACTGGTTGTCACCCACAATCATGCAGTACATGAGATAAAATGATCAGCTGTAATAGGTCACATCTTCTAGATCAGGCTATTATCAGACTGTCTGTGAGATATGATACAAGACTTACTTCAGAACCACTTTTAGATATAATTTATTACATTTATTGATAACAGTATTATTTCTTATTTCATTAATTATATTTTTTTCTGCTTTTTGAGCGATTTTTTTTGCTTAATGAATATAAAGATTTCTGATTTTACATTTCTCCCATATGGCAGAAAAACAACAGAAAAACAAAGAATACCAATAAAATGCCAAATGCTTGACTGTTTGTAAAGGATGTTACACCTGTTCTATGTTCTGTGTTATACCTTTAACCTTCTATATTCCAACTTACTAGCGGAAATTTTACACTTCTTCTTGGAACGGATTGTCAAGAGAA
Organism: Heterochromis multidens; assembly: GCA_015108495.1. Lineage (NCBI taxonomy): Eukaryota > Metazoa > Chordata > Actinopteri > Cichliformes > Cichlidae > Heterochromis > Heterochromis multidens. Next base: position 26,775 of record VUQS01006419.1, read on the forward strand.
ACTCATTATCACTAGGCACATTAAATTGTACCTAGTTTCTGAGAAAAAAAAAGTGTATTATATGATATCAATATTCATTATTTAAAGTACAAGGACAGCAAATCAAATGTTAAAAAAATTGGAAATTGTATTGTTTAATGAAAAATACATGCTCATTTTGAATTTAATACCAGAAACGCTCCATTTCACAACACTTTGTAATGGCTCATTCACACTAGAGTAAAAATAGGATAGCACTGTCCTTGCGACTAGTGATAATCAGCGGTTGCCCAGTGATTGCATTGTTTTTTTCTAATTTTTGGTCAATGCAAGAAGCTGCATTGACCAACTGGTCACCCAGTGGATGAGCATGCAACACCCTCCACAAAGCCAAGCGCTTTGTCATCTTTCAGTTAAATCAGGATCTGGGCCAGCAGGTACGGAGACCCCTGGCGGAGCAGGATCAGCCGGCTGGGGCTGCGCAGGGCGCACAGCAGGCTCGGGGAGCAAAAAGAGTCCAGGGAAACTAGGGAGCTCGGGGAGCACAGAGAGTACATAGAGTCTGGGGAAACTGGGGAGCTCGGGGAGCACAGAGAGTCCAGAGAGCTCGGGGAGCACAGAGAGTCCGGGGGGCTCTGGGAGCACTGAGACACTGGGGGGCTCTGGGAGCACAGAGTTCATTACCGACTCCTCCTGAGGCTGAGGCTGATGGTTGAGCCTCGTTGCCCTCACTCTGGGAACCGGGATAGGTGCAGGGACAGACCGGACACCTGCCGCCCCCACCCGAGGAACAGGTACGGGTGCAGAGGTCGGCTGGGTCGCGGCTGCCCTCACCCTGGGAACCGGGCTGGGTGCAGGGACTGGCTGGACACCAGCCGTCCTCACCTGAGGAGTAGGTACAGGTGCGGGAGCAGGCTGAGTCCTAGCCATCCTCACCTGAGGAACAGGCATGGGTGGAGGAGAAGGCTTAGGGGTGGCAACAGGAGAAGCAGTTTTTGGGAATGTGGGTTGAGATGAAGACTGGACATGATTTACAGGCAAGGGAGCTAATCTGGAAAAATGAACCAAACCAATATCAGCTAACTGAGAAAGAAAATGAGTAATTTCAGATTTTGACATGTAAGCTGATTCAAAGGAGTGAATGGGGTTATCTGGCAGAGAAACACACTGTACATTGTGAGCTGTGGCTAACTGGGAAACATTCTGAATACTGTTAGTTGTGGGTGAGTCTGAAACATAAATGTCCAAGTCTTTGTTAACAGGAACAGGCACAGATAAGGGAATGGCGAAGTCTTTTTTCTCCGTACTCACTGTATGGGAGGTGTGAGAATGTTCAAAGTCCATGGTCTCGGGCTGGAAAACGGCCCTGAGCTGAGGCGTGGAGTGCTGCCGGTGGCAGCGCGGCTTCCTCATGTAGGAGGGAGCCCCCGGTCTGGGCGGCAGCGAAACCTCCGACGCGCCTGACAGCAGCGAAACCTCCGGCGTGCAAAACGGCAGCACCGAGGTGGGGGGGCTGCGTGGCAGCGTCGAGGCAGGAAAGGTAGGAGTGTGGGTGGCTGAGGAAAGCGTGGCCGTTACAAAGTCCTTAAAAAACTCAGAGAGACGGTCC
>VUQS01006422.1:0-17321 GCA_015108495.1 Heterochromis multidens
AAATTTATTTATTGATTTTGTTTAATTTTATTTTTCAGAATCAAATGGTTCAAGTCGGTCAAAAAATGTTTATAGTTTGAATAAGAATTTTTTTTTTTATTTCAGGCAAATTGATGCACTTTAAATGTAGTAGTAGTAGTTTAGAGAGTTGCAGTATTACTACATGCACTTTAAATCTTTTCTGTTACAGACTAAAAAACAATGTTAATAAAGTTATTCTTTGTTTTAAGTTGATCTATATTTCTTTCTTTTTTCTTTTTTTGTTTTCTTTAATGTTAATAAGGATACAATGTTGTGCAGAGATGTACTTATAATAACAATTTTATAGACAAATGATACTATTTATAGTCACAGGGGAGAGTGGGGGGGCACAAAATGTTTTCTTCTTCCTAAGGGGGGCATAACAGAAAATAATTGAGAAGCACTGGCCTAGTACCAGGTGTTTGGGTCTCTCCTCTTTTAAACTGAAAAACCTAACATAAAAACCTCATTGTTGGCCATTATCTCAATTTAAACAAATTTTTTGTGCTTATTTGTACCAAGTATAGAGAATTTAATGTCTGTAGCCTTGTGCACCGTGTCATTGTTTATCTGAGAAAAAATAAGCCAAAATGCGAAAACAGTATGTGAAAAATTTTGAAAACTCCTGATTCAACAGCTTGTAGAACCAATTCAATAGCTGCTAAGAACCTGATGATTTTTTATTATGTCTTGATATGTAAAACCTTAGAATTGAAAGAGGGTGCACTTTCTTCTTCACATGACTGTACTGTATATATTTTGATGGATAGACAGCTCTTTAGTTAATCCGTGACCCGGTCCATGGTGTGCTGGTATTTGATTGAAATGTTAAGGAATACATGATAGAAGTGCATAAGTGGTAACAAAAGTTATCACAAAGGTTGCACCAATTTAAAAGAACACACCTTTGTCACATTTCATTGCTTTCGATTGAAACAATAAAAAAAACAATATTAATTTCAGTTAGAGGACGATTACTTTAAAGGTTTAATGTATCAACCACCCATCTTTTTTTCTGCTCTGTGATTTCAATTTATGTGCAAATCATCCTTCACACTGTTCCCCTGTCATCTTTCCCCCAGTCATGGAATTGCTTATTATAGGTTCCAGTACTGATATATACATTCAAAATGACCATGGGAATGTGCAGTCTTCTCAGGTGATTGAATCAAGTTGTTCTTTTCAAATGCTCGTGTGGGTTTTTTGGAAAACAGGATCAGCAGATCTTGGATCAGCCAGTTGATCATGGATCTTTTAAGACACAGACTGCTATATTCGTGTATCAAAGGAGAGCTGTTTCCCTAGTGAGCAAGGTGTTGCAGCACCTCTGTTGCACACTGTCACAAGTCCCAGGCATACAGCCCACCTCTGACCCTAATCAGTCACTTACAATCACCAGCATCTTTTCATCTTCTCCCAGCTTCCCTGTCATCCTCTTTTTCACTCACTCAGGTAACCCCCATGTACTGTCTGATCATATCAGTGGAGTTCTCAGCTCCATGCTGAGACTCATTTCTAATTACCACAGCTCATGTGATCTGATTGTCTTCTCATCACATGAGCCAATCAGGCACCTTGATCAGCTGCCTGGGGGGTCATTTAGGGTGGCGTGTCATACAGATGGTGATGATTTCTTTTATTTAACCGAAAAGCGCTGAGACAGTCATCTCATAAGACAGTGAAGGGAACTCTTATCATTAATTGTGCACACCATTCACATAAGTCTGAACTGAATGTTAAATGTGATTTTGCCCACTCTCATTTCCTGCACATATTTCAGAAATAGTAAAAAATCCTCCCATAGAAATCTTTGTGTAATGTTGTAAAAACTGTAAATGCTCAAGGTGAATAAGTTATAGAAGGATATACATAGTGAGCTCTGGCCTTTTTACTGAAAACTGATGCTCTGTGGAGGATTTATTAAGCTTGTTTCAACATTCAGATGTGATATTTGATTGTTGGATCAACATTATCCAAGTAAGGGATAAAGAAAAAATGGGGGAAAAAAGCAAAACAGATTGAGTTTAACATTTACATTTGGATTACAGTGACAAGAACGTCACATAGTCATCTGTCTCTGAGCTCTTACAGCGAGGATGAGAAGAAATTTACCTACAAGACATGTAAGTATTATGAAATTATTCCACTTTTTTTGATGGCTTATTACGTACGGAGAGAGGAAATCTAATTTTGCATGACATACTCAGCAGACACTCGGAGCGCTTTGGGAAATAATAGGTTGATGTCAGTGCCTTCAGCTCTTCATGTGTCCATTGGTGTGTAATATAGCCACTGTGTGATACACACAAACCTGCTATTTCTGAAATGTATTTTGAAAGACAGAAACATTTTTTATATTTGCTTTACCAGCTTGTAATTGAGTGTGAGCTCTACAAGCCTTTGAAATAGTTGAAAGGGCACTGATATGCCATTGTAAAGGACAGATATGCATGTGTTTTGCTGGAAAATAGTACACATATTTCCAGTGTAATAATATTTGTTTGTTAGGTCTATCCAGTCAGAGAGAAAAGGGAAGGTAAGAAGAAGATGATGTCCCTCCTCTCCAAGCCCACCTAAGCGGCAACAAACCTCCCCCAAGCTCACCACATATTCTCCACAGGGAAATGTCTGCAGGAACACAGCAGAACGCTAGGACCTGCAAGCAGCCGTCCAAAGAGGTGCTGTCTGACCATGCCACACTGCTTACCAGCTCAAAGCCATAAGCTACATTTTTCCAGTATTTTCCTTAATGCCTACATGTTTGAGATGCACAGACTTGATGATACAGTAAAAATACACATTGAAAAAAAATGCAGGGGTAAGCAAATATACCCAGACCACCCTATCCCTGGGCCTCCTCCCAGCAGAACATGCCCAAAACACCTCACCTAGGAGGGATTAAGGATGCATCCTAGTCAGATGCCCGAACCACCTCAGCAGGCTCCTTTCAATGTGGAGGAGTGGCAGCTCAATTCTGAGCTCCTCACTCTATCTCTAAGGCAAGGCAAGCCCAGACACCCTTTGGAGGAAGCTCATTTCCACTGCTTGTATCCACAGTCTTGTTTCATTTAGTCACTACCCAGAGCTCATGGCCATAGGTGAGGGTAGGAATGTAGATTGACCGGTAAATCGACATTTATGCTCAGCTTTCTCTTTGCCACAGCAGACCGATACTGCATCTACATTACTGCACACGCTGCATCAGTCAATCTCCCGCTTCTTACTTTCCTTACTCATGAAGATCTCAGGATACTTGAACTCCTCCAGTAGAGGCAGCAACTCCTTCCCAACCCAGAATGGCCACCCATGGCATCAGACTTGGAAGTGCTAATTCTGATCCCAACCGCTTCACACTCGGTTGCAAACTCTCCAGTACAGGCTGGATGTCATTGTTCAGTTAAGCCAACAGGACCAAATCATCTGCAAACAGCAGGGACAAAGATCCTGCGACCACCAAACCTGACATGCTCCGCCCCTTGGCTGGGCCTAGAAATTCTGTCCATAAAAACAAAAACAATCGGTGACAGAGTCCTGCAGTCCTGGTGAAGTCCGGCCATCACTTACTGCCAGCAGTGCAAACCAAGCTGTCATTATGGTTGTTCAGGGACTAAATATCCTGATACTCCCAAAGGACCCCCACACAGGACACCCTAAGGGACGCGGTCCGATGCCTTCTCCAAGTACACAGGTTAAAATCCAAGTGGACTTTGACTTGGGTTTGTAACCTGTGGTGGATTTCTGTTTAGTAACAACAAAACAAAACCATTATCTCAGCTGATCTGAGCAGCTGCCACTGTTCACACAAACAGACTTTCTTATTAATAAACAAAACTGAGTTTGAACATATGTCAATGTGAGACTTACTCCCATAGTGTTGTGCAGAGAATACACACACACACACACACACACACACACACACACACACTTGCACATGCCTCTGATTTGTTTTAACATGATTGCCAGTAGGTGTGCGGATGTTTTGAGGCCATAAAGGAACCAGCAGCTGTCTGCAGCTCTCTGCATGACTCACACTGACTACAGCAAAGAAAATAACTCTAGAAACTTGTACAACACACATACATATATACTATATAACTTTTCTTAACTTTGCTTCTAATGTTGACCTAGAACAGGGATCTCAAACCTGTGGCACTGGACCGCATGCAGCTCTTTTATTGATGTATATGAATATGAAAATGAACAACATTTTTTTTGCATATCATTTATTTTACATATTGCTATAATTTTATTTATAATGGTAAATGATTGCAAATTATTCTTTATGTTCTCCATTTATAAAAATGTGAAACCTGTGCACAAAAAATAAAAAAAAATAAAAAAATTGTCAACTAAAATATGTGTCAAAGCCTTCGTGTATCACCTGACACCTTATGCTCTAAATTTTGCTGAACTTCAGTAGCGGTGGATGTTCACACAGAAGGCTCCCAATCCTAAGCTAGAATTACTGCTGCTCAGTTGTATGACCAGTCAGACCAATCAGTCAGGTTGAAGTCTATCCATCTATCCAAACATGTAGTATATTATTCAGTGAAGACGTTGAGCAAAGTGTTTTTTAGCTGTAGCCATGACAGATAGTGTTTCTAATATGGATGTTACTATAAAGAAGCTTGAAAATGAGGCATTGTCGTCATGCAGGCAACGATGAGTCTTCTACTAAACGTCCACACATCCTAAAAGACTGAACAAGTGCTTTTGGTGGTTTTTTTATAGCTCATTTTGATGGACTTTTCTAAGAAACCAAGTTCCTCGCACTAGCAGCCCTCTACACCCTTAGTCTTTACTCTACAAAGACCTTTTCTGGCTCCATTTCTCTTTTCTGAGTTTTGTGACATTTTCTTTTATGCCTACTTTAGCACAATCTCACTTAGCTTGTCTGCACTATGAGAAATCTTTCGACAGTGTACATAGGTGACAACTAATGGAAAATGACCTTTTAGCCTTTCATTTGTGTCACGACAGCAATACTCTCAAGTGAGGGGGAAGTGCTTATTGCCCCTTCCATCCACAGTGCATTAAACTGTAAATCTGACATTAAACCCTTCATCAGAGTTAATGACATTGCTTTCCCTTATTAAGAATTTAAAAGGTATTAGGACACAGACAAGGGAATTAAGGACTATAAACATTTTCTGATTGCTGATGAAGTCCTCTCCTGACTGGTTTGTAGCCCTAAGTGTGCAAATGACATATAGGGATAAAATCAAGGCTGACTTTTAGTTTTCTGTCTGAAAGGACCTTAAGCTGGGCTTCATCTCAGGGGTGAAGGCAGGTTGGCATAGTGGGGACTGATAGCTACAATTGGGTAGTGACTGATGGTGCTGCAATTTAATTTTTGCTATCATAGAGGCAAAAGTGGAAAAATGTATTTTATTGTATTGGTTGTCATAAAAATTAATAGGGTTCCTTTGTAGTTAATGGAAAAGTTTCAAACTACAGCCTGTCTATATTTTATCTAGTTCACAGATCGCATAATAGATCAGATGTAGATTGAAGTTGATGACTAAAACCTCGTAGTTTTTCCATTGCAAATTATGTTGAAAGACAGGACTGAAATCAGCCCCAACCAGTGCAGACTGACACCCCGACGGGAGAGCTAAAAAAAAAAAGGTGGTGAAGCTGTTTGAGTGCCTCCCTGAGGCTTGTCCATCCTGTCAGTCTCTGACCGGAGTGTCAGTTCTCGGTCTGTCTCAGCTTGAGTAAACAGTTTTCTGATTCTGCCTCCACTCTTTTATGTGTCTAAAATGCTGTGTTACTTTGAATGCCGCCCACTCACTCACTGACAGACTTGGACAGACACCCTGTCCTGCAGACACTAAATCCACAGATTGATGTTTGGGCCATAAGCGGTTTTCAAAAAGATATTTTAGCCAAGTTATAGTCCTGTAGTGTGTGGGTGTGTGTCCTTAAAATCTGAATGTAAAAACCATTAGGAACCGAAATGTTTAAGTGAAGCACACTAATGAGGTGAATCCAGGTTAAAGTCATTACTGTTTAAAGAGGACTTATTATGGCCAGTTCCAGCTCATTGTTCTTGGTCTCTGCTGGAGCAGCTCTGTATGTTTCACAGCTCACAATAAACAAATCAAAGAAGATGTTTTAATTTCCTTTCCCTCCCTTTAAGGCAACTTTCTCCTGATTATCTTTCCTCTTCAAAAGGTTTGAATAGCAGGTAGGGGGGTTTCTGTGATCCCAGTCAGAGGACCATATTAAGGATATCTGTTCTCACTGGTCCCATACAGAGCCAAGAGTAGAATAATAGCCTCAAACTGAGCATTTAGAGGAGTCTGAAGCCTGAGCTTTTTGCTCATAGGGATCACTTAAGCTGATCACATCACAGAGAAATAAGGAAAAGAATGATTAATAAATACTAATGACACAGCAAAAAATGCAACTAACCAAACCAAAAATCTAACCTGATTAATATTCTGTATTTCTCTGCCTCTACAGTGCTTTGTGGGGAGCCTCCAACTGTGGATAATGCCTTCCTGATTGGTCGTAAGCGTACCCACTATGACATCCACTCAGTAGTGCGCTACCAATGCGCCGATGGCTTCCTGCAGCGGCACGTGCCCACTGCTAAGTGTCGTGCTAACGGCAAGTGGGACCGACCTAAAATCATCTGCATAAAATGTGAGTTTTAACAGAGAAGTTCCATATGGCTGGTTGGCGGACAGCAAGACTTACAGCATTTGTTAGTTCATTTTCACATTTCTGTTTTTTTTTAGCATGCACACCAAAAGAGTGAACCCCAAAAATAACAGCCCCCAGGAGCTGCTGTCACTACGTGTATTCTCAGGCTTTCCATCCCTGCTCTCATTATTGATAATTGCAGATTTTAGTCCCTTGGGCTTGCTTAGAAGTGTCAGGGTGTCCTTTGAAGTGTTTTGTGCTCGAGGTAGATTTTTTTTTTTTCACTTTTCTTTTGTAGACTTTTCAAAACAAATTCTTACAACAGGTTGAGGCTTCGTGCAACACAACAGATGTCCTGAAAAGTAAAGAAAGAAAGAAAGAAAGAAAGAAAGAAAGGGACTTTAAAACTCTGCACCATACATATTTACAGTACTGTGCAAAAGTCAATTTCTTTATATTTTACTGTATTTTATATTTTTAAAACAGAGTTTGTATAATTCTACTGAGCTTTAAAGTGAATATTTGGTATGAGCACCTTTATTCTTCAGCACAGTCTGAACTCTCTGAGGCAGCTTTCTGTCATTTCTTTAAGCATCTTCAGGAAAAGTTCTCCAGGCTTCTTGAAGGACATTCAAAGCTCTTCTTTGGATGTTTCTGCCTTTTGTTCTGTTCTCTGTCAGGATGATCCCACACTGCTTTAATAATGTTGAGGTCCGGGCTCTGGGGAGGCCAATCCATGACTGATAGTGTTCCACTGTGTGTTTTCTATATGCTTTTACTGCACTAGCAGTGTGTTTGGGATCATTGTCATGCTGAAAAATGAAGCCGTTGATAGTCAGATGCTTTCCAGATGGTATTACATGGTGCATCACAATCTGATGTTACTTTTCTGTGTTCATAATTCTATTAACTTTGACAAGATCTCCAACACCACTGTCTGAAATGCCAGTGTTTCCCTTCCTTAAGAATGGCTTCATGACAGCCACCCTTCCACTGAAACCATTTCTGATGAGGCTTCAGTGAACAGTAAATGGATCAGCCGAAGGTCCAGATGCATCTCTCAGGTCCTGTGTCAGGTCTTTGCTGAATTGTTTCCTCTTTCTTAAGGACATGACTTTCAGATACTGTTCATCTGCTGTAGATTGTTTTTTAGGCCTCACACCTCTTCTTTTGTCCTCCACTTGTCCAGTTTCCTCAAATTTTTTAAGGACACACTGCACACCATGCTGAGATATTCTGAGTTTTCAGCTAACAGCTCTTTGGGAATCACCTTGTTGGTGCAACAAAACTATTTTATGTCAAACTGTGTGATCTTTGGCATTTTTTGTAGATTCAGCTAAAGAAATGGGAATAAATGATGTTTTTGTGACAGGCTGCTGGTAACAAAGAATTTTTTTTTTGCTCAGTTGTCTGTTATGTGCAGACACAACACTAGTTCATCCCTTGAGTTAGGAGGATTCATAGGTCAGTGTTAAGTGGCCTAACAAAAAAAAAAAAACTGTCCTCTGAGTGTAAAAGCAGCCAATCTCCAAAGAAAAATGTTTAAAGGCCTTCAGCAAGCTTTAGAACTAAGAGCACTTAATAATTTACAAGAAAGTCTGGCTCCTTGGAAGCAAAATATAAAGAAACAAGGGGTGGCTCAAGACTTTTGCACAGTACTGTATTTTTTCACATGTAAAACATCTGCACAAAATAATCTTGTATCTGCGAGCGAGCTTTTTTAGATGGTGATAGTGATGACATTGCAGTATTACTGCAGACACTGTGATATTTTTGCAATATAGCAACACAGAAAATCAGTTTCTTTCACTCAATACCTTATCTTCTTTTAAATAAACTTTACTTTTATCAATTTTAAACTGCTCACACTAACTGTGACAGAATCGACTGAATTGATGTCATAACTTTTCACCAGAATTTCCTCTTCTTCATAGGCCATATAAATGGTTGATATATATGAAATATTCAGCAAACTGAGGCTTGTATTTCACTTCACTTTGCTCACAGTGTGACAGTAATGATGAAATACTGAAATAATGTAGCTTCTGTTCAAAGCGATAAAGATTCCTTTGCTTATGACTCTTTATCTTTGTTTTTATGGCCCAGAGTAATAATGTTGTTATCATTCATTGCAGACGACATTTCTTTGTTGGCAAACCCAGAAAGGGACGGAGCAATCTAATTTGGCAGTACACACCAGGAACAAGCTTATACTGAGGCTGTGAGTGGGTGGCTAGCTCATTGTGCCCTTGCTAACGGCGCCCAGTCTACTCAATGAGAGATAAAATAGATTCCGTCAGTGTGGTGGAAACAGTTAAACCATCTACACATTTTAACCTTCCTGCTTTTTGATCCCCGGTCTCTCGCCTCTTACCTGGTTTCAAAAACTTCTGATGCTTGCCACTGATTCATCTCCCTCTTACATCAGTTTTCTACCCTTCACTTTCATCTTACTCCATACTGACATACTTCTTTAATACTTACTTCTCTCTTCGACTTTGGTTGCTCCTCCAGCCCGGCGAGCTCACCGTTACCGGCGTCACCATCACAAGGGCAGGAGAGAGCGCAGAAAGCACAAGAGGCACAGCCACAGAGAGGGAGGCCACCACGGAGGACAGCTTGGCCAGGGTCACAACCACGCCCGCTTCTGAACCAAAAAACATCATCCCCTTCCCTTTTCTCCTCTGCTGCCAGCTTCAGTTTGCCTGTCTCCCTGTCGTCCCCATTTCCCCAAACACTTCTTCACAGTTAAAGCCCAAAACTCTCTGACCAAGCCACCTCCCTCTGCCCTCGCCCCGCACTGCATTGTCCTGCCCTTAGCTCTACCCCTGGCTCTCCAAGTCAGCCTGCATCATAGTCAACTCCGAGGCCCGGCAAAGTGTTGCCAGGCATCAGCAGGACAATAACAAATCCCTTTGTACTCTTTTTACTTTCCTTTCTCACTCCGACTTTCTGGTCATACCCTATCTGTCTCTTACCTACCTTCTTTCTTGACCCAGTTACTCTCCCCTCGAGCTCAACGACGACCTGAAACATGGGGCTATGCTGACCTGTTTTTGAAAAAAAAAACCTTTGAGAGCCACACTGAACATTCTTCAGAGAGAAGTTCCTAAATAGGGATTACATCATTGAATTTGCTGTATCAAAATCAGAGGAGTCAAGGAAGACATTGTGTTGTTGACTTGAGCCTTTTGTCTGTTGAACACATAGTTATTTTTTACAAATACTCAGTGTTTTTTTCTTGACTCTGCTGCTTTTGGTTTGCTCTTTGTAAGGCATTGTACTTGACTTAATGCGACATTGAGTTATTCTGAAACAGATTTAATTGATTTTCTTTCATTCAGAGGCAGTTGTAATTGAATTCTTTTAATTGTTAGCGTTGTATCTTCTTGTCAGTGTAAGACCATTACTTTAGATCAGATGCTTAACCCCAGAGGAAAATGGAAATCACATCCCATCTCAATGCAGTTTCAGCACATCACATCACACATCAGTCACTTTTCAGAAGTGTTGAACAATATCAAACACCTCCTGCTGCGTCAGACATCCACACCTGTCACTGCAGAGGGGTAATCTGAACATTTGATGTCAGTTTGTCTCAACTCAGCTCAGCAGTCCTGCATTTGCTTTGTCTTTTTTCACAATTTGAGTTGCTGTGGGAATGTGTGCTGTGAATTAATCAAGGTGATGCAGCAGGGCGAAGAGCCTCTCACTCATCTGTTTCGCCTTTATTTTGAAGGTTTACTGCTGTTTTTACTGCATTGTGTATTCAACAAGCGTATCGGTACATTCAAACAGGCGTGAGTGAAACAAAGAACTGCATTAGTTTGGTGCGTAAGTATTATTCTGTCCCCCGCCCGCCCCCTTAAGCAATATTGCTCTATTGTTCAGTTTTGCTAACGATTCTTTTTGCGTAGATGTGCAAATGATTATCAAACATGGACGTGAGATGACGCTTTTATACATCACAAAAACACTGTACATAGAAGGTCAGGGTGGACTGTTTCACACTCCACCTCTGTGAACAGTGATTAATTTTCACAATGAGTCAATCTGTCTTTAACTGACATTTATTTATTTAAATGTACTTTGTAAATCTACCAATGTGCATCCTCCTCACGCTCATCAGGACAACAGGACAGGAAATATGTGTAAATTTCTGAGTGGACTGCACTTACAGATCTCCCATTTTACCATTAATACATGAAAGCTGTTGTTGAAACAAACTTAAATCTTCTTTCCAGCAGCTGAAAAATATTATTTAAGACATCCACCTTCTTAAGCAATCAAAAGTTAGTCACTGCAACTACTTGTGCCAAATGCAAAAAAATTCAGTTTGCTCACTGGGTAACCACCGATTTTTCCTGGTCGTGAGGAGGTTGCCATCATATTTTTACTCTAGTGTTACTGAGCCATTAGGGGGCTGTAGCCTATCCCAGGTGTCATATGGCTAGAGGCAGGGTACATTGAGGACAGGTGATCAGCCCATCAAAGGGCTAAAAGAGAGACAGACAACCACACCCTCTCACATCCACACCTGCAGCCAATTTAGAATCACTAAACCTAACAAACATGTCTTTGGACTGTGAGAGGAAAGCAGAGCACCCAGAGAAAACACACACAGGCACAGGGAGAACGTGCAAACCTCACACACAAACCCCCAGCTCACCATGACGTTCAAATCAAGACCCATCGTGCAGTGAGACAACAGTGCTACCACTGTGCCACAACCTTGGTTTTAATGGCGAGTGTGTTAACCAACAGTTGCTTTTTTATCCATACAGCCTTTGTAGAGCAACATTAGCATTGATTAGTTAAAAGTTGCAGTCTTGTGTTGGCCACTTTGCATATTTGAGTCAAACAAAACAATTAATTTATCTGTCTGCCAGCTAGATTTGTCTTATTTCATAAGATTTTGATTTTGATTTTGCTGAAAACAGCTAGTTGCTGCTGGTGGAAACTGCTGATGAAACTGAATCACAAAGCAAAGTTAGGGGCTACAAAGGTTCAGTCTCTTGGTTGCTCTGAAGCATTTGTGTTTGTCACTGACATCATCATTTGATCCGTTGTCATAACACTGTCATTCAGAAGAAATGTTTTAAAGATTAAAGGACCGAAGACGTACATTTTTGTAGTGTACATGGCTCTGCAGATTTAACCAGCCCTCTAAAGCAGGATGAATTGAGCACGTAGTGGAAAACAGACATGACGACTAGCTGAGACTGTTGTATCATGAATCAATGCTTTGTGCAGGGTATGAGGATGAATATGAGGCAGAGGAGACAGAGACAATGAGCTCTTGCTCATCTCGTGTGTGTGTGGATGCTGCATGTGTGTGTTATGGCTAAAGACGCCGACAATGGCTGAGGTCCCAATGGATGATGATATAAAGGATCAGCAGAGATTAAGGCTTGCCATTTCTGGAGTCTCACAGCTGTTCACACCTGAGCTCACCCCTGTCGTGTCTCCTCCTTTAAAGAGGGGATTGAGATGGCTAGAACAAGCACTTTGCTCCCTTTTTCTTCCCTTTTACTGCAGGTTAAATTGCTGTTTTTTAAAGCCAGCACTTGAGCTTGGAGCTTCTGGGATTACACCCCAGCACTTTTATCCCTTGTTTCTCCATCTCGTTATACTTTTATCATCACCACCTTTACACTTTAGTACCTTTTATCTTTGTCAGGAAGTGGACAATAAGCACACCTAAATTCAGTTTAACTTGTTTTTTAGTGGAGAAAGTGTACACTCAGGGTTTTCAGCAGCCTCTCACGCATCGTATGAAAACACAGGATCAGTTTATATAAAGTCACTTGAGGTAGGAAAATCCATCCTGTGCACATAAATTTCCTGCCTTTGTTTGTCTCCTCTCACCTTGGCAATGACAACGCTCCTCCACATGGAGAAGAATAGTGATCGTACACCCCTGTATCAGTTTAATTAATCTACTGCATGCCTAATTAACAAGTTGCATTATCTGCAGAAGCACAGAGCAGCCATGATGAAGGGAGTGTTATGCTGATGGACAGCGAGTGGAAAGTAAAGAATGACAGACGTGAGGCTCAGAGAACTGTCATAGCTGTCAAACAGCTGTCGCTCCAAAGATGTCAGGTTGACACAAACTTCTTTTTTTCTGTCTTTCCTGGAAAAAAAGATTGATAAAAGAAAATGGATGAATAAAAGGGCAGACTGAAGCCCCTCTCACAGTAGTTCAAATCAGAGTTGACACACAGGGATGGTTTAATTACAGTTGTGTAAAGGTTCAGCTGTGTGACAGGACTAAAATTTAATGTGATAAAGAACTGAATACAAGTTAGCATCTAGTGATTAAATGAGACTCTATAGTGAGGACTCAGCCTGTGTTTGTGTTTGACTTCTGTCACTTTTTCTTTGCCACTGCAGACATTATTAGGCCTACCACAAGAACACAGAAAATGTATTTAAATCTTCGATCCTACATGAGTTGATATGTTTATGTGTGGACCTTCTATTCATAATGTTCTGTTTTTCATTTTAAAAAAAGTAGTCAAAAGTATAATAGACAGCACATAAAAGATCTGTTTGGATTTAACGGAGAGCCTCACCCTCTGGGCTGAGGGTAATGAACAGTTTAGTTTTTGCACATCCGCTGGGACTGAGCTGGTCTTTTAAAGGTGGTTAACCTTTCTCACCGGCAGAGAAAAAAACTTTCAATGAATTCAAACAGTCACACGCTTCCTCTTGAAATTTCAAACAGTGTCTGTCTCTCTTTGCTTTTGACTCCCTTTTTTAATCTCCTTCACTCACACTCCTCTCCCCTTCCCTCATCGGGCTTTCTAGTCAGAGCCCCGAGGGCAGGCAAACAGAAAGCGACAAACGCTTATAATTGTGAGTGTTAATTATGAGGATGAATGAGTTAACAGAGTTTTCTGCCAGCTGTCTCTTGGCTCAGCACCACGCCTCAGGGGAAAGCAGCGGGCGAACCATTGAACGTCTTCACAGCCAGAAGGCGTAGCCACCTATCGTAATTGTTACCCACTTAAAGAGTTCAGCATACATGAGATAAGAATGGGATTGATGGGAGTGCAGTGGTGTCTTCTTGTGCTTGTAGCTGTGACTGTTTGATTGCATTCTGTCTGAATGTTGACAGCGGGCGCACAGCTTGGTTAAATTTGTTGTACAAGTTTTGACGAAGCATGTGTCTAGTTGGAACAGTGTGACCGAAGCGGGTGCAGCAGCCTTCATAAACACCAATATAATTTCCAGTGTACACAAAAAAAAAAAATCCAATATCCAAGCATGAAATTACAGATAATAAAACAATGTTACAAGAGAAAAGTCTTCTAGGATGACGACTTAAAGGCATAGTTCACCCCATAATCAAATATACATGTTTTTCCACTAGCCTGTAGTGCTGTTTATCCTTCTCAGATTGTTTTTGGTGTGAGTTACCCAGTTCTGTAGTTATCTGCTATAGAGAGATATCTGCCTTCTCTTGAATATAATGGAACTAAATGGAATTTGTGGTGACCAATGATGCATTTGAAAAACGTAGCAGCAAAGTCTTCACCTGTTAATGACTTTAAAAAATAGATCCTGTATCAGTCTGTCTGCCAAACTACATCCTCCAATTAAAGGAAGCTGCTTTAGTACTCAGCCGAAGGACCATGAATGTTTACATCCTATCACAGTGTCATCGGTACATCCTTCTTGTCACAGGTATATGCATGCTTTCTTTTGCACAGTGATACTGCTGGCAAGGTTATCTTGGTTAAAGCACATAATTTCTGAAAAGAAGACATTGTTGCTGAGTTTTTCAAGGTGCTTTAAGTGCTACACAGCCAATTCCACTGTAGTTCTGTTATATTCAAGAAAAGAAAAACAACTCTACAGCTTAACATCTGCAAATTGAGCAACTCACACCAAAACAGTCTAAATGGATAAACAGCACAGTTCAGAGGTCACATATTTGATTTTGGGGTCAACTGTCCTTTTAAGTATTAGCTAAGTGTAATGCTGCCCTTGCTAGAATCAAAACTTTCCCAAATTTCCAGAGCAGAACCGAGCTCTTAATGTAATATGTATGTATGCACAGTGAGGAGACTCTACAGATTGGATGGTTCCACTGTGGGTTTTTTTTTAAATGTGATCCGAGTACACACAGTAATGTATGAGTATAATATGCTCCTAGTATCATTTACTTTGCACATAGTTAAGAATTGAGGAATTGAAGGCCTAACAGTACCGCAATGCCTAGTTAGTGTTGTCAAGATATGTTCTGAGGAATGGTCTAACCGAGGGATAATTCTGAACTGATCAGGTAATAATGCATTAATAATAATAACAATAAAAGGTGAGATTGTTTTGCCTGTAACATATTTATAGACTAGACTGAAGTGATTTTCACTTAAAGCGCTTAATGCAACAAGCCACATTCCCCCATTCACACATAAATTTATTTAAAAGTGCTTATTCTAAACATATAGCATTCACACACCTACACTCACACACTGGTGAGGCTGGGGCTTGGACACTCTGACCTGCAGACTGGAGCAGCCAGGGGTCAAACTCAGTCTACCTTCTGAACCTTCTGTTTGCAAAAGAAACAAATTGCGAATGTTTGTGGGGATGAAGGAAACCGAGAACCCTTCTTTCCTGCACATATTGTAACATCTTCCCGTGACTGTGGACCTGATGCATTTGAACCTGGCACTCATCAGTCATGACGGCCTGATAAGAACGTTAGAGGCTGTTGTCCTTCCTTAGTCACACACAGACAGACTATTGATTTCGTGATTAGGCTGTCTGTCCTGGGTTCTTATTAAGTCCGTCGATGGCATTGGCGGTACAATTGCATTGACTGACTGCTGAGCGTTTTTTAAATGACAGGAAAACAGACTGTGGTAGCTTATAGCACTTCTATGTGTCCATAAGCCACTCTAGGTAGTGTTCTGTCTCGTATAAATACTGCTACTCTCCTAACTCCCTGCCTTATTGTCATTGTCATCTCATGAGGATTTCTTAAACTTTCATCCCCCTCCTGAGGACTGCTGCATCACTGCATAACTGTTCAATATCTTAACATACAGGAACCCACACTGCTGGCATTTGTATAACATTGCATCTCTGTCTGGTGCTGAGTTGAGACAATTTATCATTGTCAAGAAAATGGTTGGGATGGATGGATGAATGGAGATATGTTACAGCGGGATTATGACAAATTTAAGTGACAAACACAGAGAAGGAACCAGTGAAAATGCTCCTTTTTCTCCTCTGTGATTGAAATACTCAAAGTTTGTTGTTTTTTTGTTTTTTTTAGAACAATCTATTTAAACTCTGGGTGTGTTTGTTGCTTAGCCTCTCTGGGCCATATTCACACAACCTCTGTGGATGAAAAGCCCATTGCCTGCTTTCTGTTCCTCTCGTCTGCTCACACACACTGCTGCAGCAGAAAAACAAGAGGCGCTTCGGTCAACAGGAGAGACAGAAGCAAAGTAATAGTTTACCAAACTGACAAACATCACTTCTTTGGCTCTGTTCCCGGCACAACACTTCAGTTTGCGGCAAAGCTGTGTGTTCATGTTGACTGTGAACACAGACACAATATCACTGAAGCTGAGCTCATCTACAGCTGTGTGAATATGGTCCACAAGTATTTATCCATATTTATTGATGTATGTTCTTATGAATTCCAGTCCTGTCCCTGTATAATATTCTTTACAAGACAAAAGATCATTAAAGGAAACCCTTGTTTGGATCCGTTACCCCCTTGGTCAGAGTGGTTATTTGTGTTTAATTTATTGAAAGCCTGTATGCATCTTATTTTGTATGGAATTAAGCATTTTTTAATTATAATGTTGTAATTTAATTTATCTGTCCAGTACACTACTCACCACTGCATGTTACCAAAATCAGAAATGTCCTGCATACATTTTTTGGCCTAATTATTTGATTAAATCTGTTCAAGCCACCATGGTGTGTTGAAAGAGGATTTAATACAAATTATATTAATCACTTTGCTTGTATAATAATTTCTCAAGCGCTATACCAAAGAAAAAATTACTAATCAAATTATATAGTAAAAAGTAAAGCTGAATAAATGAGATTTAAAAAATAATTAAGCTGTTTAAAAAACTAAGAAATGTTAAAGAAATAGACCTTAAAGATTAAGAAGAAATTATGATACATCAGTTTACTGATACATTTGTGCTCATAAGTTTACATACCGTGGCAGAATTTGAGATTTTCAGAATTTGAGGTCGACTTTGTCATGTTGGAACATCCAAGTGTGTCACATGTGCAGCTTCTGGGCTGATGAGTGCAAATTTTCCTTCAGTATTTTCTGATAACCTGCTGCATTCATCTTGCCATCAATTTTGACCAAGTTCCCTGTGCCTGTGTAGCTCACACATCCCCAAAACATCAGCAATCCTCCTCCATGTTTCACAGTAGGGATGGTGTACTTTTCATCATAGGCCTTGTTGACTCCTCTCCAAATGTAGTGTTTATGGTTGTGGCCAGAAAGTTCAATTTTGGTCTCATCACTCCAAATAAGTTTGTTCCAGAAGTTTTGAGGCTTGTCTCTGTGCTGTTTGGCATATTGCAAATGGGCTGCTTCGTGGCATTGGTGTAGTAATGGTTTTCTTCTAGCGACTCGACCATGCAGCCCATTTTTC
>VUQS01006430.1:7348-18247 GCA_015108495.1 Heterochromis multidens
AATATGAATATTTTTTTTTTTTTTTTTTTTTCCTTATTTTTATTTTTTTTTTTGAATTTTTTGAAAAAAAAAAAAAAAAAAAAAAAAAAGTGGGACGTCAGGCTTATCCCTTAACTGAAGTAAGCACTTTCTGTGCCACCACCACCCTCACTCTCACTAGCCTCTCTAGGTTCGTATGAATGACAGTGACTGTATCTCTGTTGACGACTGTAGCCATCTCTTCCTGTGTAATGCCTCTAAGTGATTTGTTACTCTTGCTTCGGTAGCATTGAGGGTGAGCGACTGAGATATGAGTCTCTTTCATCTTCCGCTCTGATTGCAGATATGTCCTCTGGGAAAATGTGAATGACTGTTTGAGTGAGTGGTGTGGAAAACAGAGTATGTAGGTGTTTGTGTGTAAAAGCTACATAACTTGCTGCCATTGAAAGTACGCTCGTCCCCACCTGTGTACAGTCTTACTATATTCAGTTTTAGAAATTTCTTCTTCAATTTTAACAACAGTTTTTGTTTCACAGAGAAACATGACGAATTATGTATAATAAAGATTCATGCATGGTGATAATGAACATGACTAACATGACAAGCTTCGACTTGTCTGCTGGGCCTCGGGATCACAGCCAGGTAATGAGCCCTGCAGGCTGAAACAATAGTCCAACACCCCTCTGTGACTCAGCATGCTAGAACAGTGCAAGATATTGCTCCCACACTGTCACAGTTGAGGAAATGAGAGGTTATCTGTACAGGATGTTACAACAACCTACTCCAGCTATACTACAGGTAATGGGATATGAGACTGAAGTATGAGTAAAACCACTAGATCATACTGAAAACAAAAAAAAAAAATTAAAGTGGTTACTTTTAAAAGGTGTTCACATCCATATTAGGTGGACAGCATTAGAGACATTGTCCAATATGTGCACCCGATTTTAAGGCAAGGCAGCTAAGCAGTTTTCTGTATGGCAAAACAGCAACAAACAACTCTTCACTGGCCAAGTTAGTCACCTGATCTCAATCCAGCTGATCATGTGTTTCAGTTCATGAAGACTGCACTGAGGACAAAAGGCCCCTGATAAAAGGAATAAAGATTACAGACCAAGAAGAGTTTTTAAAATCTGATTAGCTACTTTAAGCCCGGTAAATTCATGGTCGTGACAGCAAACTGTGGGCTTCAAATAACATGAACTATGCCTTTATTTAAGTTTATCTAATTCACTTTTAGTGCCTTAAAACTGTGAGATAATTTGTTTTTAAAAAGACACTGGTTCGTCTGATATAGATATAAGTAGGTCAAAGTTCATTTTTTTGGTCGACTGACAAGGCCGAAGACAAGGAAATCTATCCGTTTTTTTCCCTACAGATAGATAAATAAAGTATGAAAACTGTTGCAGATGTACTTTTTTGTTCATCAGTTAATTTTCTAATTGTTGCAACTGTATACCTAAGCATGTAAAATCAAATCAAGGCTGCCACAGGCCTACAGGACTGATACAAAGCACAAGTGGCAAATATTAGCAATATTCAGCATCTAAACATTATACAATTTAATTGTGTTTTGTTGCCTTCATTTTTAATATCACAGAAATCAATTTATCAGATAAGTGGACCCCATAGACTGTATATAAAAGATGGGTAAAGCCACTGTAACTTCACCCATTTTGATGCCTTGACTTGAGAGTTTTGCCCAGTTGGTGTTTTGAAACCAGACATCAAACAAGAAGTGGATCTGTCTGACTAAGACTGCATCATCTATTCTGACTCTAATGGGAACAATAATTTATTAAATCATCATCATGTTGTCTTAAGTAAGCCATGAAACTAGCAAATGAGCCCATAATGTCATCAGGAAAGTGTTTACAGAGACAATATATCAATGGATCTATGAGTTGTTTAACCATAGAACCAACCAGAGTCACTGCACCCCGTTGGACGTTAGAAAGAATCCAGGTTTAAGGCCCTTCCGCTTTGCCTTCACTTTTCAGATTCATTGTTTAGATTCAGTCTGTGGCCAACACTAGCAAGCTTAGTTAGAAAGCTGCATCCATGGACTGGATGTTACCTGGTGCTAAGCAACATATATAAAATAGTAGAATTTCACTCAGAAAAGGTGCAAAAAAATCTTCTAAAGGCACCAACAGCACAAACACAAGAGGTCCAGTTCAGTGATATGAACTAGCTTTGGCAAAACCTAGTAGACAGGCAGCAGCTGTCAACACCCCTATTAATGAAAACTTTTAAGACATTAGTTATAGGGACATAAAACTTTTTTTTTCTACCAGGTCTTAAACATGTTTATTTCTGCTATAAATGTGGGTGTTTCAACATAGGAGTCTAAAACTTTCTTTTCTTTTTTTGTTTTTTAAAACAGCCTTCAGTGACCATTTGAGGAATTTCTGCCACTACACTGGCTTCATTTTTCAGCCCAGGAGGTTGCCACTTGGTAGACAGGTGGATCTGTTATTAGTCTCTAGGTTGGTATAATGTTACTATTCCAGTGGGACCAGAAGGGTAATGAGAACTGTACCAACTGTACCAAGTGTATTTCCTCCTCGATAGCATCATTAAAGTGCCGTATTGCAAAGGTTCTGCTTAGACACACAGACAGCTGAGACAACGGAGAAATCCACTAAAGAAAAAAGCCCTTGTAGCCCTTTTTTGTTAAAATACAAGCATTCGATAAATTTTCTTTAATGTGACACGAGCACAAGACCAATTAAAAGACGTTTTTCTCTTCAACTTTATCCCAAGTAACATTAAACAGAACAAAGCTGAAGTCAAAGCACAATGATATTTTGAAAACCTTAAATAAACCTTGCTGGACTCCAAGGAAGCTGAGCGCTATCTGCATCTTGAGCTTGCCTGTGGCAAGCACTCAAAAACCTGGCAAAAGCAATGATAAATAAGCCTCACATGTACTTGCTGATTTTTTTAGCACCAAGATTGCAGTTTGATGGCACAGATACTTAAAATGCTAAATCCTAAATGCTTTTCCTGATTGTATCTGTGATATCACTGAATTCAACTTTTCTCATTTCTATAGAAAGATGGATCTGTAAGTTATTTTAGGGTAGCTAGATGGGGTAAGGTTGCTCTTTCTGAGGGACCACAGGGGTTATGGGAACTCTAATGGTTCCACTTCTTGTGGTCAAAGGGATTAATGTTGAAGGGTCAGTAACAGCAGGCGTCCAAGTGTCAGACGAGGTCACAAGCATCTAAGCAGAATTATTAAAAATCAGATCTAAAAGAGCTCATTCCTTTTGAAATACTCCAACCAAACAAGCAACCACAGCAAATCTGGGATGTCGCCACTCAGCCAAACGTCCAGCTTAACTCTATTAAAAAGAGGTCGGCCAGAACTGCAAAAGCACAGCGCCTTTCTTTCTGTCTTTAACATGCAAGCGCCCACTGCTCTAATCTGCCGTCAGACCAGTTACCTGGGGTCAGAGCCAGCAGTGCTCTGGGCTCTGGAGAACATCCATCTTTACCCTACAGATGGTGAGCAGTAGGAATCCCATGTCCCAAATTACTGTAATCCTGCTCTGTACAGTTCACTCCAAAAAAACAAACCAAAAAAAAATCCACATACAGCTGATCACACACGTGCACACGAGGATTGAACATACCTTTTAAAAAAGTGGGATTTGTGAGTAGTGCGTCCTCCAGTGAAGTAATAGCATGACACAAAAGAGTAGATAGGATGGGGACTATACCAGAAAGAAACACAGACCCGTGCTCAGCACTGCTGCCAGGACCTGTCCCTGCACTCAGCCAAAGCAAACACAGGTCTTTTCCAATAAAATGATGCATGCATGCAGTTTGCTTTGCTTGCGTTTCATTTGTCTGTTACTACTAAATGGCATGTTTCACACAGTCAAATTGACAGTGCTTCTGCCCAGCTCCTCCGCTTGTTCTGTAGCTGGAAGACTCGCCAGGGAGCAGCAATGCTGAAGAACACTGAGTTACATTGTCAGAGCGGGATGGTTCAATGACCCCTCTATGCCCTGGCTGATACACAGCCATCAACAGCACTCTGTCCTTAATTTGCAGAAGAGTGAAGTTGGAAATCTCATTAACCAAAGCTACAAAATATCCAGATATTTCTACAAAGGGCCATGGTTGAGGTGCTTAATCCGTGGACATGTTTAGACTTTACACCTTATTATTATAACGCTTTAATAACTATGTTAGGACAAGACTGGCTTACATAACCATCGCTGCCTTAGTAACTTGTTGTCGGAGAAATGCTTATAGAGAGGCCAGTGTGAAATGGTGGTGAGAATGAAGCCACGCATGAGCCCGAGGACAAAGCTTTGCATTAATCAGACAGCGTAAACATAAGGCGCCTGCAACTGCGAGTGGGGAACGTGGATATTCTCATAGTATCAATTAGTGTCCACTGAAGTGGCTAAAATACTGCGCATGTACCCACCCGACGATAAAAAACAAAGCTCTCAGCCGAGCGATGGGTGATTGTTCTCGCTTGCTAATTCACTCCTCCTCCCTCTCTGTCAGGGGCTCCGTCCCTCCACTCCATGGACGCATTGTCCATTGTCTCCTCCTGAACATGCAAACTCTACATTTCAACCAGCTCCTCTGTGTGGTTAAGTACGTGCCAACGCCTGATATAAACCCCAAAAAGCAGAGAGGGTACTCACCTCGACGCGGAACGATGTGCAGCCCTTTAGAAACTCTTTTATGTTGCTCAGGCACTCGCCGTCGTTCTTCGGTTCTTGGTAAACCTGAAAAACGGAAACGCTGGTTAGGAGTTAAACTTCCAGTTCACGCTGCGGTTGAGTGTGACTTTAATTGCCTTAAAAATGTTTCTTCTTCTTCTTCTACGACGCGCATTCTACTGGCTCTTATGTGTGAGCACTGGGCCTGACACTCCGGGAGGCTGAACACAAACCTCCTCGCAGCGGGGAAGTGGAAGAGGCTGCAGTATTGGGTCGAGGGAAATGACGTTGACAAATAGGGATATCACCCCTTCTGATGTTGCTGTAACCTATGGGTGCACTGATTTTACTCCTATCCTCTTCAACTTTGTGGATAAGAAGAATAAAGTAAGACAAAATACTCACAGAACAAAAAGGAACAAAATATTAGGAACACTAATACAATTCAAAAGGACAACAAACTACAGCCTTCATAAACATTGTGTTAAATCATTCAAATATTCAAAAAAATAATCTTCGTGATGATACAGTTTAACCTACTAACATATAATAATAAACATTAAAAGAAATCTCTTACATTTTAGCCTAGTGATGAGTACATTTTACAGATGAAATCAAACTTAGGAGTGTTCTCTGGTGGATGAACCATGAAGAAGTTATTTTTCAAACATATCTGTGGCATTTCTGTACTGCCATTTATTATGTGACTTATAGAGGAATACAAATATATATTTAATAAAGTAAACTTTTCAAATATAGCATGACATTCAAAGCTGTTCAAAGTTTTGATGACTGAGTGCCAGTTTGGGGAGTTAGTATATGGCTGAGGGCTGCACGGGAAAAAAGTGCACACATTCAAACACTTCTCATTAGTTTTTGTGATGTGCCTGTTCAGAAGGTAGTTGTTTGTTTTTTAATCAGTTATTTTTGTCAGCATTGGGACAGTTCATGCTTGATTTATAGTACTAGTATGTAGCACTGATATGCAGTCTAAAAACATAGTATACCGAGGAGGAAAATACCTCTGTGAAACATATTGTAATAGGCTGTAACTGTATCTAGCTTGCTCATTATTCTAATGCAATAGCTAGTATTCTGCCAGTGTAGACATGAGCATTTTCATAGCTCAGACAATATGAATATACTCTCACCGGCCACTTTATTAAGTTCACTTGTTTAGCTGCTCGTTAACGCAAATATTCAATCAGCAAATCCCGTGGCAGCAATTCAATGCATTTAGTCATGTAGACATGGTCAAGATGACCTGCTGAAGTTCAAACTGAGCATCAGAATGGAGAAGAAAGGTGATTTAAGTGACTTTGAATGGGGCACAGTTGCTGGTGCCAGATGAGCTGGTCTGATTATTTCAGAAGCTCCTGATCTACTGGGATTTTCATACACAACCATCTCCAGGGTTTACAGAGAATGGTTTGAAAAAGAGAAAAAATCCAGTGAGCGGCAGTTCTCTGGGAGAAAATGCATTGTTGATGTCAGAGATCAGAGGAGAATGGCCAGAGTGCTTCGAGCTTATAGGAAGACAACAGTAACTCAAATGACCACTCGTTACAATCAAGATATGCAGAAGAGCATCCCTGAATGCACAACACATTGTACATTGAAGCAGATGGGCTACAGTAGCAGAAGACCACACCAAGTGCCACTCCTGTCAGCTATGAACAGGAGACTGAGGCTACAGTTCACACAGACTCACCAAAATTAGACAGTAGAAGATTGGAAAAATATTGCTTGGTCTGATGAGTCTAAATTTCTGTTGCGATATTCAGATAGTAGGGTCACATTATGGAGCTTTTTTTTTTTTAAATCAATGTTTCAGACTTCTGCTGCTGGTGGTGGTGTAATGATATGGAGGTATGGTATTTTCTTGGCACAATTTGGCCCCCTTAGCACTAACTGCATTGTTTAAATGCCACACCCTACCTGAATATTGTTTCTGACCATGTCCATTTCTTCATGACCACAGTGTACCCATCTTCT
Source organism: Heterochromis multidens (assembly GCA_015108495.1). NCBI lineage: Eukaryota > Metazoa > Chordata > Actinopteri > Cichliformes > Cichlidae > Heterochromis > Heterochromis multidens. The sequence goes on from VUQS01006430.1 coordinate 14,014, forward strand.
GATAGCTGCTTCCATCCATGTCACAAAGCTCAAATTATCTAAAACTGCTTGAACATGACAATGAGTTCACTGCACTCAAATGGCCTCCACAGTCACCAGATCTCAATGTGATAGAGCACCTTTGGAATTTGGTGGAATGGGAGATTCGCATGATGGATGTGCAGCATATGCACAAATCTGCAGCAACTGTGTGATGCTATCATGTCAATATGGACCAAATTCTCTGAGGAATGTTTCCAGCACCTTGTTGAATCTATGCCACGAAGAATTAAGCCAGTTCTGAAGGCAAAAGGGGTCCAACATGATACTAGCAAGGGGCCCCTAATAAATGGCCGGTGTGTGTAGTCTCAAGTCTTCTCTCTTGTCCACGTTTCAAGATTCATTAGCACCAAATGGACATGCCAGTTTCACTTGTGATGGCAGAGCAATGCAGATACGCCAGCTCACAAGTATAAATGCAAACTTCTACATTGCCCTCTATGAGGCCATAGTTGAATCTATGGGGATTCAACACAATAATATAAATTAAGCTTAAATCTGCTATGACGGCTCAAACAGCAGAGTTGAAACTGAAGATAGATGCTCCCTAAGTGCTCCCTTGCTCTTGTTCTGTGCAGCTAGTGTGACTTAAACTGTAAATGGGGGAAATGTATCTCGTTTTTCTCTTAGGCCTCGTAAAATATTAGCAAGGGCTGCCATTGCCCTACGGGCTGCACTTGAAAGTGTATATTTGGCTTTAACTGTATTTCTGTATTTGGCCTTGTACTTGCAAAAATAAATAAATAAATAAATATATATATATATATATATATATTTATTTCCCATTCTTTTTCATTTCCACACAATCTGTCATTTTCCTCACAATATTCCCCATGGCCTCTAACCTACACATTTCTCATTTTCTTTACTTTATCTCCACATTGCTGGCGTGATAATAAGAAGGGCATTTGTAAGGGCAATGATAAGTGCAATGTGCAATATGCCTATAAAATTTAACAACTGGCACAAAGCAATCAAAAGAGCTGTCGATGAAAAGGAAGATATTCTTTACAGGTGGAACTGAGGCCGCATACATTATCTTCACATGTACCAGCCTGGCAGGAAACAAAAAAAATTTAGTTTTGGGCAGGCAATGTCATTATTATCATCAACTCACTTTGTATTCATTTACAGTTTTGGCTCATCAGATCTATTAGTGTCTAAGAATTAGCCTGGGAGGAAACACATATTTTAAATCTGCTTTTGCCTTTTTTACATTCTATCATTATGAATAAAGCCCACTACTGTATATGGTGCCCACACACATTAGTCCTATGTTGGCATAAATGTAGCCAAATTAGTGATTATTTTATCATTGCAAGCATTTGAAGGTTTAATCCTTTACAGTTTCAAAGTCAAGTTTTGGAAAAATCTTAAGTTCAATGAAAATAAAGCACACTAAAGTCCATTATAAATGTGACAGAAGTAGACTTAACATTACTGAGACCAACACATTTGGCCACACAGGATCTCACCCATCACCATAGATAGATAGAGCATTTTGAATAGGTAGCCTATTTAAAAAGGAGGCTGTCTTTTAACCACCCTCAGATGTTCTCATGTATACATGATGAGCAAACATAACCTCCACCTCAGAGTAGCATTTGTCATTTTAAGGGAGAAAATGAAAGAACCTGTTTGGAAAATCCACAGGCAAATTTGTTGTGTGGGGGTGCAGGTATAGCCTCGGGCAGCACATCCTCTTTTCAGGAAAACAAATGGCCTCCTTCAGGTTGCTGTTGAAACCAGCAGACGCTGCTGGTACGTTGACAGACACAAACACTGTGCTGTTTCTTTAAAAAGGGAGAGGGTCTATCGCTGTCTATGCGCCTTTGCAGTCAATGGCGGCCCACTCTTATAGCAATGGTCTGTGTACAGAAAGACCCTCATCCCTGGCGGATCATTTGTTGTGCACTATCAAAATACACTGACATACAAGCCGCATCGCCCGGGATTAAAGAGGAATTTAAAACAGGGGCTTCAAGCGATAACGAAGGTCTGTTGAGTGTTTAGACCTGCATTAAAAGCATATATCGAGGCCTTCATTAGAAAGCCTATAAAGCATCTAACAGCTCCCAAAGAATGATCAGTTTTCCCTTTGCTGTAATGTTGCCTTATTTAGAGCAGATTATTAGGCGGCAGAAACAACGACCTTTTTTTGTTTAGTTTTTTTCCTTTTTTTACCCCCTTTTTACACGCTGACATACGTGCAACCATAGTGTTGCTATCGCAGACAATAACACGGGCTGCCGTGACCTACAAAAGAAATTTCCTCATGGATCAGTGAGCAGAAAGAGAGGCCAGACAACAAACCGCGTCGGTTTCCCTGTGCTGGGCAACACGGAGACACGCCGACGGGGCGGGCGGTTGGGGATGCAGAGGAGAGCGGGGAGTGAGTGTAGGCTATTTCCCTTACTTTCTCCGTGGACCCCGGGCTGAGCCGCTCCAGCAGTCTACATAAGACCACCCCATCCCTCAGGGAGGTCTGCAGAAATGCTTCAGGATCTGAGATGGTCTTCTTAGGCGATTCCAGCACCCCGAGCGTAATCAACCATGTAACCGTCTGTTCCGCCGAATTCATGTCCAGTCACAGCAGATCCTATTCAACAAAGCGGCTGTGTTTTGGTATCTCAGCAGCTCACCGCCCTGGTTACGCTGTCATCTGTGCGTTAGAACAGAAACATCATTAATCCAAAAATATGATGCATAAGATGAGAGAGAGAGTGAAGGGGGCTGCGGGGAAAAACCTCTACCTCGGGTGGATGCGGATGACGGCTGGCTGGAGGAAATTCAGCAAGTCTGTTTCCCCCCCCCTCTAACCTGGAAAGCTGTCAAGTGCGGTTCGCTGTGATGCGTCGAGGCAGTGGACTGCATACATGCGCATCGCAGCCGCCAGCCGCTCGTCTATTGGATGACATCACAGGAGAGGGACAAGCCAGTCCAACCAGTTGTTGGGGCGCTTTATCGTGTCATGAAAAGGCTTTCACTGCGTGGCTTTGCATATCCTGCTCTTTTTTCCGTTTTATTATAACCACGCCACAGGCTATCCGTTGTTATCTGCTGTAAGCTGGTTTTTTTTGGACAGGCCTCGATTCAAAAGGGGAAGCAGCTAAGCAGACAAGTCATCTCACTTATCTCTTTTAAAAGATATGCTCTGAAGCGAGGTAACACAAAGTATTTTTCAACCAGGAAATTTTGTCCAAAGCTCTACACTGATCTATGTATCCATGAAGACCTGCTGCAATGCTCTTGTATAGGCTATTATGCTGTAGCTCTCATCTCCCTCAAGAGAACTGTTTAATGCAGTGGATCTCACACTGGGGGTCAGGTTCATATATAGGAGGTTACATTTAAAACAAAATACATATAGATCTTCTGCATAAAAAAGATGACTTTTTACATAGCTTTGATATTTAATTGTGAAATGCTAGCTTTACCTTTGAAGGCACCAGGATAAAAAAAAAAAAAGAAGAAACATAGATGACTTTAAAATAACTATTTCAGATTAGCCTTTATTGTAATCCTTAAGAGAAATGTGTCTGATGCATAGAAGAAAACAGTCAACATTGCATCAAACTATCCTTAATGTACCATTACCAGATCTATAAAAACACATACTATTACACAGATGCATCAGGTCAAGATATTGCACAATGGCCCAACCCTCACCCAGCCCTCTCCAAATACACACACACACACATGCACACACAAATTCATCTTTTACTTTTAAATAGTTTGACTGGTAAAGAAAAAATAGTCCTGTTTTGTTTACAGTTTGGTTCAGTGTAAACAGCACACAGTGAATTTTACCCTGAGGGCATCAGCTCATACCCTTTGTATTTACAGAACGTGGTTTGGGTTACAGGTGTTTTTAAGGTTCTGCCTCCTCACTAAATCCTTAAATAATCCTTAAATATCTCCCAGAGAAAAGTTGGTGGCAACGTTCCGATTATTATTCCTGCCCTTTGTGAAGTTTTGAGAAGAGTTTAATGGAAGGGCTACCAAACAAAGTCTAACACCTGCCTTAACAGGTGATAGACTCAGGGGCTGCCCTGAGGTTTTTATCTAGTCACCCTGAGCTCCCAGAGAAATGCAAACACTGAGTGATTTGTCAACAAACATAGTCCACCAGATGAGCCAGTTTTTTACTCAGAATCTAAATAAATGCTTACTTGTATCCTTTCTTGTCTAAACT
>VUQS01006432.1:3128-20856 GCA_015108495.1 Heterochromis multidens
ATTCATATCTAACACTCTCACCTATTCTGACCCCCTCTACAGCCTGTGTCAGGATCATATATAAGGCTTGTACCAATTTTAGCACAGGTTTACCACCCTTTAACCCACTTTAATATACACAGTCTTCTACAAGGTACAATTTTCCCTTTTTTGGCTCCAGATTAAAAAAAAAGAAATATTAAATATGAAAAGAAGTGTGTTAAGAGAAGTAAATAACTATCCAACCAAGTTCAGTGGTTTTACTTTAATGAACATAAATTTACAATAGCGATTTTTCTATTCTGCAATAAACATGGATGAAGCCGATCTATGAAAATAGGAAACCACAAGACAGAGAATAAATGCCTTTAAAATTTATAAAAACTCCTGCAGTGGAGTATGTATGTAACTATAGTATATAGACTATTGTCACTTGAGCTCATTAATATGCCAAGTGAAGGCCTGACTTACTCTCTTTCTTTTGAATAAAAGTAATATCAAAGCAGAGAAGATAGGAGTGCAATGAACACAATATCCATTGTTATTATTCACATTACAGTCAGATACATTTAAGCTATAAACAGTTTGTATCCTATAAATTCGTTCCTTGTTTTGGTTTTGCTTTGATGAATTTTGTCTCTGAGTATGAGGAATACTGCAAAATCTTCTAAATATTTAGTGAAAGACTCAATTTAAAAGGAAATGTATTAAATTCATAAGAATTTGCACAATGTTTAATTGTTGATTGCAGTTTTTACTATCTGCTAAATGGAATCAAATTAGCTTATAACAAGTCCTTGAGGAACAGAGAAACTAGCAAACAGAAAAGGTCATTTCAATCCAGAACTAAAATACAAACCAACTTCTTTATTAATTTAAGAAAAACATCAGAGTGAAGCTGCCTTTTCCGTTTTTCCCCGCAGTTATACCCATGTGAATGATATTCTCTCTGTCTTTTCTGTCAAAACATCAAAGGCAGGTGGGTTTGTGTGGCTGGCGACGCATGTTTCACCCAGGCCCTCTATAGCAATGACCTGCTGTCTGAGTGACAAACACAGCAGATGCTGACATTATCAAATGCTAAGTGCCTGTCGTCCCCCCTGCTTTTGCCCTGTTATGGCCCTTAGACGAGGTGAGCAGCCTGGCCACCTGACTCTGTGGGACAGTGTGTGTGTAAGTGAGCAAGCATGAATGTGCATGTGTATGTTACAAATAGACCTGCCTCTGGTGTGCCATATCAAGCTGGCCCTATGTTGACCTCCATCCTGTCTACAAGCAGTGCTGTATATCCCTCAGCTGTCGCCGGCCACTCTGAGAACCTAATTTGTACCAAGGCAGAAAAAGTCAATAATTATAACAGCTGTTTCAACATTTGTTAGGACTGTGAAGGAATGAAATATGAAAAAGGGCCAAACAAATGTCACTTGACTGCATTTTAATGCTACACAACAACTTTCTAGGAGGCAGCACCGGTGGTTGAGTTGGCTGTTTTGCAGCACAAATTTGAAAAAAAAAACTGCAAGTTACATTATAAAGAAAAAATTATAACACCCCTATGCATGGCTAAAATATGGAGATTGTTTGATGTCTCTATGATAGCAGAAACTGATTAATGATTTTATGACTGGCAACAACTACAATAAGTTTTGAAACACATACATAAGAGCATAATCAAAGTTCTCCATGTGGGTGCTCTTGATCATTTCTATATGAACACTGTGATGACTTCAGGTACAAAATTGTACAATACTGTACTACTGTGGAGCCCCGAAAGAGACATAAAACAATCTGCCCTCAGTCACTGCTCAATGTTCACAGTACTCTTTATACTGCAAATCAGTCCCCATGACTTAAATGACTGGTTTAAATTAATGTTGTGACTTGACACCCCGGAGTGCTGCTGTAGGAGTATGAGTGAAAGAGCTTGTGTACGTAGTTATGCCTCTGCATTTGTCTGTTGGGCGTCTCGGTGACCAGAGCAGAAGCTTGCAGCAGGGCCCATCTGTCAGAGCCTGTAATTGCTTCATGACTCCAGGACATTTGACTCAAGTGCAGTGCCACAGATTATTATTATCCTTTTCTCAGGGAGCAATTTTTCTCACTTTCTGAGAGGGGGCAAACATAAAACTTAAAAAGATAGTGAGGAGGATAAATAGACTGCCTGGGAGGCAGCAAAGGAGAAAGTTGGGTAAGCTTAATCAACTGTACCTGTGTGTTATTGGTGTGGTGGTAAATGGGGTGGAGGGTGCTAAATGTACCTGTGTGTCACACAGAGAGGATGAATGTGAAGAGGCAAGGGGAAAAAAGTAGGGAAGAAAAACCCGACGAGTGAGTTTGCATGCCGTGATGAGCCGCATCTCCGTTTTTAAAAATGTTTTCAGATACATGTTTTTCCTTCCTTCCTTTTTTGGATAAAATATGATTGCTGTATTTTCAACAGTTCAAGTGTTTGTCTCTGACACAGTGATTCCACAATGCTTTGCTAAAGCTGGTAAAATGGAACCAAATCACCTCTTGAATGGATTTGGTCCCCTTCAACCAGCTGTAGCTATGCTTTGATGACTACTGGAGCTCCTTTTGCTGTGATGCATTCAAAACAATCACTGGAATAACAGCAGGCTACTTTTTGATGATGATGGCTTATGGCTTTCTCTCCACCAACAACATCTGGAGTGTTCAGTGACTGTGCTAAACTTGTCTCATTTGACTAATAAAGAATCCAATTGCAGCTTCAAAACTCTTGTATGGTCCCCTTTCCTGAATCTGTGTTTCCCCCTCAGCCTCTACAGGGATTTATAATCTCACCAGACTATCAACGTCTGTTTCAAAAATAGCAGGGGGCAGACGTGCGGTGTGCTGTATTTCAGAAATACAGCACTCACATGTCTGTGTGAGAATGTAAGGCTGTCTTGCTAAGACACTTTCTAAACTCACTGTCACTAGATGCTAACAGTCAATTACACTGTGGGTGGAAGTAGGCAAAAGGAAGGGGGAGGAAAAAAAAGCAGCTCAGCAGAGGTACAATGGCACTGCAAAGAGTTTTTGAATAAGAAATACAACAATAAGAATGCAAGAAACCCAGGAAGGGGCAAAATACAGTCGTTTAGACAATGTACATTACACACAAGCACACTCAGACTCTTTGGCCTCCTTCTCATTAAGCCTCCTGCAGTGATGTTAGACTAGCTGGGGTAGATGAGAGCCAGATGCTTCGGAGGACAGAAACTTTACGCACAAATCACAGGAGCAGACACTTGCAAACAGCTACAGGGTCCCATATTCACTCGCTGTGGGTGCAGAACAAGCAGGCAGCTCAAACCTAACTCCCCGTCACAGGGCATCTCTTGCCCTCACTCCTTTTTATACTTTTTCCACACACAAACTCCAGAAAATGTCAAGGGCATCTGGTCAGGACATTTTCAGAAGTTATTCTTTTTCACATGTACCACACAGCAGGAGATAGTTCCAGTGAGAATTTGTTCTTTCTTCTGGAAATTTAGTGTGCTTTGTTTAGGTGAGGATGCTGCCTCGTGTTGAGCTTGCAGCAGGCAGGACACGGGACAACCTCTCGCTAACTGTGAATTCACCTGACTGAATGGGTAGCTGCACTATTCTCATATCGATGCAGATTAGTGCACACGTTGTTCTAGCGACCTAGCGTGTTGAAAACTGATTAATCTCCAATCCTAGTGCATCAGATATTTGCGTTCAAACATGCATCTTTATCAGAGAAGTCCTAGAAAAGTTCAGGGCTGCATTTCATGTAAGAAAATGCCTTGGAGGCCTTTTTTAACAAGAGAAAATATAAAGCACAATATAAAAAAATCACTGCTAAACCATTTGTTCCACAACTGATCTAAAAGATGTAATTTGTGTAATTATTTAAAGCAATTAAGAGGATGTGGGTATAGAATACGGACATTGATTAAATCTGAATTTGATTTAACAAACTTGGTTATAAATCGTTTTTCATTGGACTAATGACCATGAAATGCATTTGTGCCCTACAACAAGCACCAGTTTGCTCAATCAAAGCGGTCCGACTCGATTAGTCTGAACGTCCTGTTTCATCAATGTCAGCAATAAAGAAAATCTGAACATGTAAACCTCTTAATGCAAACATTTGACCCATGTCTCCACTCCTTTCTAAGTGGGATCCCTATTAAAATACTACCATTATGGTGCTGCCTATTAGTGTCGCCATTACAAAAGGAATAAATGTCTGCATTTCAGAGCACAGTGTGATCTCCTGCACAACCCTCCATCTCCTCAGGTGAGGCAATTACCATATGGGGTTTGCCTGTATGTTGCCATATTAAAAGAAAGCTGAGAACTATAAGGGAGAGGGAGGAGGGCAAATATTACAAGGAGGTGACACGTAAAAGGGTACGGCCGGCCGCTGCAGGGCTTGTTTAGAGCCCGTTTATGAGTCATGGGCTATTAATCGTATTGTTTACAGTATTGAAGCAGCTACTGGCTTCTAGCAGCCTGGGGGAAAGACACAGAGATGAGCCAGGCTCCCCTTGCAGGCTAGAGCTGTGGTAAACACACAGGGAGAACACACAAGAAAATCGTTCCCGAACACGTTACTGCTGGTTATACCAGCACTCTCAATTTACTAGCAATTGTAAAACTTAACAACTAGCTTTAATTTATGAGGAAATGCCTTAACATGCTGCAGTGCTGTGTATGTGAGTAATGAACAAGGTAAAATATAGTAGAACTCCCCAGTTCCTGCAGCTCGCCTGTTGGTAGAGTTGATTTGTCTCAGTATTTGGGGCTCCAAAGTTGAAAGATTCATCTGTCACCCACAGGGTTCTTCCTATGTGTCTTCCTCAATCTTGTTTCCACTGCTGGAAGACCCACCCACGCACATAACACATTACACACACACACCAGGGACTCTGACACAGTCTCTACTTGAACCCAAAAGCCAGCATTTGATGTTGATAACTTAGATCACTTAGCGTAACAGAAGAGATTAAGCTTATTTTTAAATTTTTTTTTCCTGTTGTCCTGGAATTGTACTGCAATAGTTTTGATGAGAAATTATATTTTAGATTTATTTAAGCCACATATGCCAAAAAGGTCTGTGCCCAAACTCACCCCAAACACAAGGAAAACATCAAACCCATTAATAACCTGATGGGCTTTGTGCGATATCCTCTATGCAAGTGCTCTCTGATTTGTTTCCAAGCAACTCAATTTTTTTTTTTTCTTTTACAGAAATATGTTAGGAATTTCTTTAAGCACTCAGTCAAAACAACTGCCTCTCCACTAAAAACACGCCGGACAAGGTACTTCCACTTCAGCCTAGGGAGACATTTTCGAAGGCTTTAGGACTTGCGGACTGTCTCCATGATATTGCAGGAGCCCGAGTGTGAAATAAAAGTAAATGGGCAGACTGCAGAAGGTGACATATATCTTTGTCTTTCTGAAGGCATGGGGACAGAGCGTGGACTGAAACAAGCAAAGCACGCACAACAGGGCCCTTGATATAGAAACCACCGCACTCTTCACTTTTCGCCTGGAAATCAATGAATCCTACAGCGGACCAGCTCTCTAACATATACTCTGAAACCTGGCTGACACAGACTATTGTATTTAAATATTTAGAATGCAAATATATATATATATATATATATATATATATATATATTTCAACTGTGCCATTTATTCCTTAACCATGTTTACTTTTGTTCATTAAAGTTTAAAGGTTGTGCAATAAAAGATAACAGTGGCCTTGTAATATTTTTCTCACCCTCTCGGACAACAAAGACCAGCTTGGACTGCAAACACATGACCAATTTTTCTGTTTCCTGTCTGTCATTTTCATTTCTTTCAGTAATTTATTCAGTCAAATTTGAAATAGACTCAACAAAGACAGCCCTGAATCTATGTAATCATGTTTAATTATAGAATTTCAGGGATCATCAACTCTGAAATTACCTGCTGAAGAGGAGCAGGCAGGCTAGTTATGTATCATTTCAATAACAGAAAATACATTTATTGCATTACTGCAGACTTCATTTAACATATTTCTGCACCTGTTTTTGTTTTTCAGAGTATGCTTAGTATCAACACTGGTTTCATATTTCATTTACGTTATAATTTTATAGTCTTATTTCTATCTGGTTGATGTATTTTCTCTAATTTGATCTGTAATTTGCTTTTGAAATATTTTTATATAATTATTGTTATTACTGACATTATTCTGAATATTTGGTGGCTTGAAAAAAAAAAAACAGTCCCACAAACTGTAAGATATTTATAATACTTAAAATTTGCCAATACATTTGAATGAAGACAGATTTTATCCTTGATAAATGTTGTTTTCTGTATTAATACAGCTATTTTTTTATGTCTGTTCAATCTGCAATAATCAGTGTTGCAATCTGGAAACAGGCACTGGCTTTAGATAATCTAACCTACAGTGCACCAGATGTGAAGGTGCTGGACCAGGTTTGTGACCTCTGACAGGTGTTCTACAGCCCTTTGACCTTAATTCCATTTGTCCTCATGCCAAAGGAATAAATTCCAACGAAGGGGAATGACATTTAGCCTGGGATAACCACACTCATGTGGAAACATACACACCTGAAGCACTCACAGCAGAAAGCAGATGTTAACTTTTCTAGAAACCGCTCCAGTCCTTTACCGTGGCCATGAAACATCAATTTCCATCACCCTAAGAGGTGGATGATAAACCTGATACAGTCAGTCATTGCTCGGAGTCATCTTTAATATGCCCATGGCTGAGAGACGAGAATAAAACGGATAAAGAGTGGAAAAGCAACCTGCTGGCCGGGAACAGCAATCGCCAAGGACAAGACGAAGTGCTGCCGCTGCACTGCACAGATAACTCCACACGACACACACAATCATGGACTAGCAAAACAGTGTGCAAACAAACATGAACGCTCAAGGCTTTTAGCTATACTAATATAACAGTCAACATAGGAGACCACACCATCCGTTGGAAAGATAGATGCACCTATAGTTTTTTTTAATTAAATGCCAAACATAACTGAGACACCAAAATAAAGCTTATAGGTGGATCATTTTTCTTTTAATTTTTTTAAAATTGTTTTCAACTCTTTTAAAAATGTAGTGGAATCTGTGGAAACAAATTTCAGCATGAAATGGGCAGTTCGCTTTGAGATACTGTAGTATCACATAACAAAAATTACAGCACGACTGACCTCATCTAGACAACAGAAGGATTCAGTTAAAGAGGTGTAGCAGTGACTGGACCTATACTAAGTCCTACTGTATTCCTGTAGGGTGGTGAGCCCAAATCCTTCATTAATAGGAGGATAAATAATGATTCTGCCTTGCCCTCTGTCTTCTGGCTACTAACAAGCAAAACATAAACCCTAGGTGTTGTAGTTTTAAATAATATTGTGCATTGTGTAGCTACATTATATTTAAATTAATCCTCTCTTGCTCTTTGATGACACAGATTTAATCTGATTTAGGAAAGTGTGAATAATATTTCCAGAGTTTTTCCTGCATATAACAAATTCACTAAAGAGGTTTTGGCCTTTCAACTAAGGAAAATCACCAGGACTGTGATAACAATATTTTTAAGCACTTTGTAAATATGGGATTTAGTTTAAATACATGTTTGTTTATTAAATGGCCAGGAATAACAGAAACATGCAGACTTTTGTTAAGTAAGGTCACAAACACTCTGTCTTAACTGTATGTGCATGAATCATGAGTAATGAGTGTGCAGTCACTCCCCAAAGGCCCATTTTGGACCAGGAAAACCCTGATTTATCAAAAATGTATTCTTATAATAAAAAAATAATAATAGAGAAATCCTCAAAATGGATTAATTAATTATAAATTGTACATTTTTGATTAAAGATTTGTGTTTTGGAGGGGAATAAATAATTAAATAAAACCCATCAATCAAAAAGAAGCTGGTAAAAATATACCAACCAATTCATATCTTGAGACCATGTCATCATCATTTCATGTCTTTTTTTTGTGCTATATATCAACTTTTTAGGTATTTTCTAATTCCTATAAATAAACCAACTAACATTAATTAAAAAAATGTTGTATTGTGATACACACACAATCGCAAGACATTTGGTGTATCGCACATGGTGGGTCCAATATGACTTTTATTCACAGGTATAGGATTCTCAATGCAGCTATCGTCTGAACTGCCAAACTATCAGTTACTATAGGACTGCCCTGTCAATATCTGGAATTTGATAATCAACAGATGCATTATTGGTGAATTTAGTGTGAGGACAAAAGAAATGTACATGCATCTAATTTTGGTTCCACTGAGCGTATGAAACCGGTATTGATTGAGATTTGCCTCGACAGATTCCACTGAAACATGCCTTTATTGTTCACAGTCACCGAACAGGTGCAACAAAACATGTCACATACCTGGGGTTTCCTCTCAGGGCGGCATGATGCAAAGCATTGAACCCGTTATTGTTGGTGATGGTGACATCAGCACCGGCCTCCAGCAGCACTGACAGCATATCATCTCTTTTCTTGCTAATGGCATCGTGCAGAGGTGTGTCACCCTCTGAATCCTGAAGGGAAAACCTAATGTTACATACTACTGTTTAAATAATGTAATTACAGAACAGGTGTACAATGATCCCTCAACTATTACATCACACTTCAGTGAACATCAAACTGCTTCTGTTTTGTTATATACAATGTAACAGTTTCTGTAGGATGCCCTGAGCTACACCATGAAGCACTTCCTTATAGGTAAATAAGTCAAGTGATGCATACCTGAAGGCTAGGGTGGCAGCCAAAGTCCAAAAGGGTTTTAACCACCTGTAGATGGCCCTTGTTGACGGCTATGTGTAATGGAGTCTGCCTTCGCTTGTTCCTGGCATTCAAGTCTGCACCACCCCTGTGCAGCACCTCAATGACAGAGCCTTCATCACCAAAGGCTGCATGGTGCACTGCTCGGTCTCCATCTTTATCCTGAGAACAGTGACACATCCAAATAATGATTGTGTGAAATCTTGTGCAAAATGCAATATAAAGAAAGCTGAGATGCATTTGTGATAAGAAGAAACACATCAGAGACAGGGATTTTTTTTTCCTTCTAATTATACAAACCTCAGCCTCCAGGTCCACGTTGTGTTTAAGAAGCAGCTTTAGGACATCCACGTGACCATTCTGACTGGCTGCCTGCATAGCAGTGTGTCCAGCACACTGCCCGTTCACCTGGAAAAACACATCAAGATCAGTCAGAATACGAGTGCATGTCAGTGTCCTGTTTAATGTTTAGATCTGCATCTACTGAACACATGGTCACAAGACTGATGATGGTGTGTTTGTATGAGTAGATGCGCATGCACAGTTGTGTGAGGAAGTTTCATCACCAACTGCAGCACTGCAAAAACTCAGAGCATAAATATTAATGTGGACTCCTTTGGGAGTCTCGAGACGTCTCTTGTCCTGGCAGCCAAATCACTTGGCCAGGCTCAGTGTGCTCAGCTTTAAGCAAATAATTCCACTGAAAGGCAACGGGGCATCTGGCCAGCACTCACCAATGACACACAGACGCACACTCTCATTCAGTGTCTCTTTCTCTAAAGTGAAGACAGCATGGCCGACTGACGTAATTTTCTTTCTAAACCTATAGAAGGCACAGATTTCTGTCCTGCTGCCTGAGTCAGAACAAAATCTACAACCATGTGGGGTTTGTAGATCTCCACTTGATTCTGAGAGTGGGTCTGTGCTGCAGTGCACACCAGTGCTCATTGGTGCCTCCTTTGGGCCCAGCCTTAATGCCTTTCAAATTGAGAGAGGTGCAAGGGTGGGAGGATCTTTGAGAGGTTTCCTGGGAGACTCTCCTCAATATAGCCTCCTCAATATACTGAGAGAAGAGCAGAGCACAGCCAGGGGTATTCCAGCTCCAATTATAAATGTGCCCAGATCTTCTGCATACATTTAATGGAAGAATCATTCATCAAAAAGTCATCTAGAAATCCAACAGCTACTTATACCAAAATATCAAAATCCTGGAGCACTCACATCCACATCGGGTCTCTTAAGAATGTCCTCGACTTTGGCCAGGTCTCCATTGGCTGCTGCTTTGACCAGCTCCTCATTGATGTCCCCAGACTCTTGCGTCTCAAATAGTTTCTTCAATAACTGAGACAGGCGTTCTGGACAAACGAGCAGAAAACATCAGAGATTGATCACAGGTGGGTGCCAGATAACAGAGCAATGAGGACAAAGAACTACAATGATACTCTCCCTGAGTTAGTAGTGCATGTTCACACATACCTCCAGAGGCATTGCTGACAGCAGAGCCGGAGGGGGCGATCTTGGTGACGGCAGCAGGGTTGTACGTCCAAGATGTCCCACAAACCTCGACCTTAAGGTCACTGTCAGAGTAGATCTGCTGCACACGGCCTACCTTGCCCAGGGTCTGTTTATAAATGTTGTGACAAACTCATTAGTATATGGAGGGCTATTGTCTTTGGGCTACGTCCTGTGTAACAGAGTCTGTAAGTGGCAGAGGACAGATGAAGAGGCACTGCAGTGAGGAAAGTAGAGCTGGGAGGAAAAGGATAACGTGGAGAGCACAGCAGCTCAAAAAGCCAGCGTCCTACACAGAGCAGCTTATTACAAAATAAAATACTGACAGAAAAAAAACAAGGTATGAGAGATGTTTGAGCAATGTTCTTATTATTCAGAGTGTACTCACTTGCACAAGAAAGAAGATGGATATAAAAGAAAGACCCTTCTACTTGCTAGACCATTCTTCATCTATACAGGCAATTTAGAGAGGACAGAGTATAACGCATTCCAATTTTGAATTATATCATCTCGATCCAGGCTATAAGGGAAAGAGGCACTTTGAGTGTGTTGAGCCGGGTCTGGGGCTGTCCTGGAGGATGTCATCAATAACAGGGACTGCTGCAGCAGAAGCGGCAGCAGGCGGCAAACAGCCATGGTTAGTGATCAAAGCTACAACCCATCTCAGAGTTTTAAGGCTCATTAGCTGCTGAGGGGGGCCAGTTTGGCAGGGACAAGTGGCATATTGGAGTAGACTGGCGTTACATAACCCACGGCATGCTGGGCAGCGATGAATAAACTTCATAATATGGGAAGAATAAAGTCATGTTAAGACTGAGAGAAGATTTTTTAAAAGAATTGGCAGCAAAGCAGCCATAGACTGTTGAGATTTTACACAGCGCTGCGTGTAAAATCTTGTAGTAACTAACACGAATATAGCTACAATTAACAATTTCATTACATGTCCTCCTTTGTAGAAAAAGTAAATAAATCTATACACATTTAATAAATTATTTTAAATATTTTTTCAGAAAATCCTTAACCATAAACAATTTATTTAAACATGTCCACATTTATATCCCTGTTTCTGTTAACGTAACACCCTAAATGTGATTTTGAGCAAGGTCAACTCTGCACAAATCAGTGTGAAAATCTATTAAACTCTTACAGGCAGCATCGCTTCAGCCCATTCTCCATGGCCTCTTTGTAGTAACTTGATGCGGTCAATGTCATAGCAGATCTGGACCAGGTCTCCCACATGGAACTGGGAACTGCCTCCCTCTGCTCCGGCTGCAACTTCACCGCTGCGCACAACGTTGGCCTTCGTCAGCACTGCTGGGTTGAACGTCCATCTGAGGATACAGAGAGCGATGCATTCAAGCAACACAGACTAACTCAACTGCAATTTATAAACCGTGATAGCTGATGTGATGTATAGATTTTGAGCAAGCTCTATTTGAACAATAAACAATATTGTTTCAAAAATGCACCTATGAATGGACAGCTGCGGGGGGGAATGTTTATGAATCAATGCATGCATTTCTCTCCAAATGTGTGTGTCTGAATGTTAAAAGTCTTCAGGTTTCACTGATGATTGACGTTCTGACATAAAGCTTGACAAAAATAAATAAATCAAAAAGGTGAAATGAAACAGTTTTTTTTGCTTTGGTGAAACAAATGGTGCATAAAATTTCCAGCTAGGACCTTCTAATTTTTAACACAAGTTAAAATGACATGATTTCAGATATTGCTAATGAACGCAATAACTTGAAAAAGGAGCTGAAGTAAAACTTTGCTTTCTTTAAGTTGTTTGCACTCATTCAAAGACTGTATATGAAGCAAGGAAGTATCACTCTGTAACAAGCTTCTTTCAGCTACTCCCTTATTCACAAAGGCTCACCACAGCAGACACTACAGAGTGATATAAGCATCTCTCTGTAATTAAACTACACAAAAGCTGAGGGAGCGTGTCTATACCTCCAACAGAGTAGAAGTCTGATAGGTCCTCTCCCCAGTAATTATCTTTACAGCATTTAAATAATTTAAGCTCATCAACCTAATAAAAATAAAGTGGGTTAAATTTAGACGGCTTTCACATTACTGGTCCAGCTACCCAATATTAAATGACTCCAACTGGGTTTAAAAAGAACTTGATAAAGCTATATCTATGATCACTTTCAAAGAGCATGATGATACATTTAATAAACACTAGAAGCTAAGAAGTACTTTTACATTCACAGAAAATCCACTTTACTTTTGCATTTCACTAGAAATTGACTGCTAATTTATTGAGAGTCTCTTCTCTCAAGTGTTAAAAAGCATAATTACATCCTGTAGTGAAGATGTACTGAGAAGTGTTTTCGCTGCTTCTGAATGACCTAAAGTAAAAGGGGTTATATAAAACTCAATGCATAGGAAATATGTTTATTAGTCAAATAAAAATAAATAACTAAATCAATAATTCTGAGCCTCTCTGTCAAGTAACTCACCTGTTCCCACTGGGGTACTGAACCACAATGTCGTGATCCTCATCGATGCCACACACTGTGCCGGTGGTGGTGAGGGTCTCAAACATGCCGTCAGTCCATCCTCCGTGACCATGTTGGAGAGACTGTACAATCTCAAGATCAAGATCAATGTTGACCAGGTCTCCAATTTGAAGGCCGCCAGGATTTCTGTTGCCATTCTGCTCACCTGAGATGATAAAGGTAACATTAGCTTTATTAAAAATTTGATTTGCACAAGAATTAGAAACTACAATAGACACATAAAAATTTGCTGCAGTTTTAAACCCAGAGAGACAATTTATTCCTGGAGTACGTGAACACTGTGACTGCATGACCTGAGTCTATACCTGGTTTTGTAGCCAGGTGACTATGTAGTGCTGACATCTAGTGGCCAGACAGACTTTACTACAAGAAAATCTCCCCTAATGCCCTTGAATTCGCTGCACCAGCACGCTAGGTGAACAAACTGGTGCAACAACGACGCAGACACATATCACTGTCTTGCTTACCTAAAACCGGACAGTGGTCCCTGTAAAATGTCCCTCCTTTGGCATCCTGGACACATTTCAGATCCGACTAAGAGGAAAAAAAAGATTGAATGGGTTAGATAATTAACTAAGGTAATTCCATTAGAGGGGCACAGTGATGAATAATGAAACTGAGAATTTATGCACTTCAGCTGCAGAGGCACATTAGTTGCCTACAGTACCCACAATATCAGTGCCCTAAGCATATGGCAGGAAATTGAAACACTATACTGCTACAGGGAGAAAGCATCATATCATTTGTGATGACTCAGATGTGCAGCCACTGTAGCAGAGTTAGAGGGCAGAGATCATCATAAGACAGTCCAAATACTCCTCTGAACTGATGGATCACGAAAGTCCTGACTGCAACACGTCTCAGTAAATTAATAACTGTCTCTTGGACTGCATGCAGCCAGCGGGATATGTTTGATCTTATAGTACTGTGCACATGAACCAGGCATCACAATAGAGGAAACGCTTTGGCCTCTCACGCTGCGTTTGGAAAATACAGTAAGCTGCAATTCTTTTGTATTTCTTTGCAGGATTTGCCCTGTCTTAATAAAATAAAGCCAAAATAAAACAGTCAAGACAGGGGGTCTAATCCATGATTTACTTAATCCAGAGGCAGATGCCACCTACGTTCCTTTCAACCTATTAGAATAACAAAGGACAAATCTGTTATACAACTGAGAAACCCGATTGGCCGCTTTCATAAAAAGGCAGAGGCAGTCTGCACCAATGAAGGAAATGCTTTTCTTCTGGAACGCGTGTGTAACTGAGCCCACGACATCCCCAAGAGAATGTCCCCCATTTCTAAAGTTGACCTCCGTGTTCACTGTGTCCCCTTATAAAGCAGAAGGAACAGATTGCCTTTATCATGCAGATACCTCCCCCTTCCAGCTGCCCACACAATAGTGCCGTACTCACGCTGGCTGCGTGGCTCGCACAAAGGCCTGGCAGTAAAAGAAAGAACCTCAGCTCCACGGTTAGCGACAAAAGCCAACTGACAGCTGATCTTTTGTGCAAATCTGCCTGTGTGAGTGAGTTAGTGAGTGAGTATGAGGGTCAGACTAGAAGTTTGCTCACCATTCCCTCAAAGCCAACTCTGTACAGGTTCTTGGCCCCGTTGTCCCACAGTACGTAGGCAGCGCTGTGAGGGCTGGCTGCACTCCAGTCCTGGATCTCTGTTACCTGTGGAGGAGGAGGGAGAAGATGAGAAACAGAAGGACACAATGAAAGCAGGCTGTTTTAATCAGAATTATATGAAAATAAACATTTTGGCATACCGTATGTGAAACTAAATCAGTGAGAAGAAGGGAGCTGGTTTCTGTATTATTTCAAACAGGTCTTTGTCATCTTTATAAACGTGATAATAAATACAATGTTTTATTGAGCTTCTTTACTCCAGAACCACATTTTGAAGTAAATCTCTAATGTTTTGTCACATACTCTCTGTTGCATATAGTACTATGTAAAAGTCTAGAGTCATTTCTTTCATTTCTTTGTACTGCTACGAAAATGAGAAACAGGTACAGCAATTTATTGAAACGTGAAAACATACACGGAAATACAGTATACAAAGCAAAAGTTTGTAAAACACCAAAGCTGTTCTTTGGATGTTGGCTGCCTTTTGTTCTGTTCTCTGTCAAGATGATCCCACACTGCTTCAATAATGTTGAGGTCCGGGCTCTGGGGAGGCCAATCCATGACTGACAGTGTTCCACTGTGTGTTTTTCTATCCAGGTATGCTTTTACTGTATTGTCAGTGTGCTTGAGATCATTGTCATGCTGGAAAATGAAGCTGTTACCAATCTATTGATTTCCAGATGATATTGCATGATGGGTTCATAATTCCAGTTTTGAAAAGATCCCCAACACCACTGGCTGAAATGCAGCTCCAAACCATGACAGAGCCTCCACCGTGTTTTACAGATGGCTGTAGACACTTACTGCTGTACCTCTCTCCTGGCCTCCTCCGTACATATCGACGATGATTTGAAGTAAAAATTTCAAATTTGGATTCATCACTCGATAAGACCTGTTGCCACTGAGTCCAGTTGTTGTGTGTTGGGTTGTGTAATCTGGCATACCTCAGCCTTTTCTCCCTGCTTCCTTTCCTTAATGAAATGGCTTCTTAATAGCCACCCTTCCACTGAGACCATTTCTGATGAGGCTTTTGTGAATATTGGATCAACTAAGAGGGTCAGATGCATCTCTCAGGTCCTGTGTCAGGTCTTTGTTGGATTTCTTCCTATTACTTAAGGACATGACTTTCATATACTGCTGTTAGTTTTTTAGGCCTGCACTTCTTCTTTTTAAAGACACACTGCACCCCATGCAAATATATGCCAGTTTTTTGGCTAGTAACCCTTTCGGAATCACCTTGTTGGTGAAAAAATACCATTTTACGCCTGTCAAACTGTGTTACCGTTTTTTCATAGATTTAACTAAAGAAATGGGAACCAATTATGTGTTTTTGCGACAAGCTGCTAGTAATAAAGTACCTAAATATACAATTTAAAAATTGGTTCTTTGCTAAATGTAGACACAACACTGCTTCAGCTCTCAAGTTAGGTGCCTTTTTTTATGCTTGAATGACTGTTGACAGTGGCTTAACAAATAAACAAAAACAACAAAAATCATTCTTCTAGAAATGGTCAGGTACAAGGACTGGACTGAAAATGAGTGAAAAACAGCAAATTTCCAAAGAAAAACTTTAAAAGACCTTCAGAAAGCCTGAAGAACTATTGCTCAAGACTACTTTTAAAAGTGACAAGAAAGTCTGGTTCCTTGGAAGCAAAATACACTATATTGACAGAAGTATTCACTCAACCATCCATATGTACTGTAGCCTTCAGATTAGCTCAAGAACAGTGCGTAGAGAGCTTCATCGAATGGGTTTCCATGTCCGAGCAGTTATGGCGTAAAGCACACCGCCACTGGACTCTAGAGCAGTGGAGATGTGTTCTCTGGAGTGACGAATCACACTTCTCCATCTGGCAATCCGATGGACAAGTCTGACCTCACAAATGTGCTTCTGGAAGAATGGTCAAAAATTCCCATAAACACACTCTTAAACCTTGTGGAAAGCCTTCCCAGAAGAGTTGTAGCTGTCATAGCTGTAAAGTGTGGGCCAACATGATATTAAACCCTATGGATTAAGAATCGGATCTCACTCAAGTTCATATGAGTGTGAAGGCAGACGAGCGAATACTTTTGGCAATATAATATATAAAGAAATGAGGGGTGAATCAAGACTTTTGCACAGTGCTGTACAGGGTTGTTTCACATGCTCTGTATGTTGAACAGTTACTGAGTTTTTTCAAATTTAAAAGAAAGTTTAATTCCCTAAACACTAAGAAATATTACGGGGTGGGACTAATCAAGAACAAACCCAATTAGGCTTTGATGTATGGGGTCACAATTAGATTATGTTTTAGTTCTCCCTGCATTTGCATTTTCACAGTCAATACTAAACCTTTTATTGTTTCTCCAGTTATTTATACCTGTGCAATCTCCAAGGACGTCTCAATTAAAACAAATAAACAATTAGTGTTTGTTTGAAAAGTGAAAAGAAACCAAAACGAGAAAAAACAATTAAGCATAGTTTAGCCAAAGTGAAGACAAAGCATGTTTATCAGAGACTTTCAACATTTTATCCAAAAAGGTTTGTTTTTTTTCCATGAGTGAGGTTTTAACAAACAAAGTAACAGGTTTTGTTGCGTTTTCCATTAGAGTTAGTTTTTGTTTTGTTTTTAAATGGCGGACAGCATCATCTCTATAAATCTCTGAACGTGAGTCACTGACATTAAGGCACCTTTGAGTGTTTTAATTTGTATCCATTACACAGTTTTAACAAGGAGTCATCTGACTGGTCCCAGCTTCCCAAAGTCACTTGCTTGTTTTTGCACACTTTGGAAACATATCAGAAACTGCTACAGGAAAAATCACGCTTCACTTTTACAAGATCTCCAAAAACACTCCTACCACTACCAGACCCTTGTTTATACAGAGGTATAAAAACCAAAACTTTTATTTTTAGATGATTAATAAAGCCAAGTGCTATTTATTCCCAGAGAGAAAGCTGTTCTTCTCGTCTCTGGAGGAGTCTTTTCTCGTGGTGATGCATTATTAATATATTAATAAATTCCTCGTTGTTGGCTGCACTGAGCTCCTCAATATGTGCATCAAAGTTTTCTAATTAGAGGGGAGTGAGTGGAAGTCAGCCGGGCTATTCTTGACTAACTTGTGCCACTTTTCCACTAGTACCTACTCAGCTTGACTCAACACGACTCGACTCGATTTCGGTGGTTTTCCATTACAATTGAGTACCACTTCAGTGTGGGTGGGGTCGTTATAGCAACGCGTCCCGAAAGTCCCGTGACTTCATTTATATGCGACACAAACACACAACAA
>VUQS01006432.1:30880-43411 GCA_015108495.1 Heterochromis multidens
TGGGTTATTAAAAAAAAAAAAAAAAAAAAAAAAAAAACTATGAGCAAAAACATGCACAGAAAACAACATCACACACAATATATCTGTACTTTGTGTCAGTGCTGTTTTTTAAAGGGCCATTTGATTAGATGAGTTATACATGCTGAATAAACAAAAATGCATTTATTCACTGTGAAAACATCTTTATATAAGATCACAACATTTCTGTTTTATTTTAAGGTAATCCAAAATCAGTCAAATTAGATTACACTGATTTGCAATCCAGTTGAATATCCTATAATTCAGCTAAAAAGGCTAGATTTGAAAGAATCCCAAATTAGATTAACCCAGTGTATGGTCCTTGGAACAAAAATGCCCTTTAAGCCCCAATTATACCCTGTTTTCCCACTTGTGCAAGAACGGAGAAGCACAAATATTCAATTATAAAATAACTTAGACAAAGGTTTTAGCTCGGGTTCCCTGTCTACGGGAATATAGGGAAGATAGGAAAACAGAGCTGTCATAAGGCCCCTCTAATTAAATTAATCTATACACAATTTCCACAAGGTGAACCTGGAGCATTTGGTCCCCATGGGGTTGTGTGCCCACTGGGGCATTCGCCTGTTTTGCTTGGTTAGTAAATTAATTTCACCTGGTACTACCACTGCAGTAAGTACATTTTCTGGAGCTCAGTGTGCACAGTGATGCTCTTGGTGTCATTCCAAACACCTGTTTAACTTATCAGTCATTTTACTTTTTGGCTGAACTCAGGCTTCCAGGCTGAAGGCGTATCCGCTGCGTGCTGCGCTGCGCGTCTGTTGGCTGCAGGGGGCGCATGACTGACTCTGCTCTCCCAGCTCTGCATAGCCGGTCAAAGAGCGCCACCTGTCGCTGATACCTATATATCTCTGCCCTCATCAGGTCCCCTTGACTGTCTCCTTCACTGTTGGGCTCGCAGGCAGACACAGCCGCGTATCACCAGAGCTGGCCGCTGTCCTCGCCGTACCTGAGACACCAGGGACCTTGCAATGATCTCGCTGGACTTCAATTTCAACATTTTGACTCGGGACCTGTCGCATTATCTGGAGAACCAAGTGAAAGTTGGGCTGTTCGGTTCGGGAGTGGGTCTGTCTCTGGTGCTGGGATTCAGCGCGGCGTACACCTGCTACTATTTGATTTCAGTAGCAAAGGTAATTAACGTCAACTTAACGGTGTGTGTTTTTTTGAGGGGACTCTTCACGGTTTATAGCCTTTATATGTGAAGTAAATCCCCGTGTGTGTTGTGTGCTTTTTCACGGAGGAGCATCATAACTGCCAGAGGCTGGTGATGGTACTCGACCGGCGTAGGTGCTGATGGAGGTGTCTGTTAGCTGGCATCAGTTTAACTGGCGGGATAACGTCGCAAAGCAGCACGTGTAGGTCGGATGTCAGTCGATGAAGCAAACACTAATCATTAGATAGACTCATAATGAATGTTATCCACATCAAAGTTTAGCACGTATGTAACTAGAAAAAAAAGACTGCAGTTAGATGTCGCCATTAGGAAAGCTAGGCTAGCATTATTGTAAGCTAGAAATGCCGGTAGACGGTGTTATGTAACGGCTGCTGAACCGCTGCCGCTCATTTGTAAAGGATGGAGACTAGCAGTGTTCACTAAATGAATAAAAATAAGCTTTTATGTGTGACTTTGGTGTTTGAATGTATGAATGTGGCTAAAAAAAAACGCGAATCTTCGAAATTGCCAATCAGAATCTCTTAAAGCATGGGTGTCAAACATGAGGCACGGGGGCCAGAACCGGCCCGCGAACGGGTCCAGTCCGGTCCACTGGAAGGGTGGAAGTTTTTTGGGTTTTTTTTTTTTCCTCACTTTCTTTTTTACTTTACTACACAGGAATGAAAAATATACGGATATTTCAAAGTGTAGATCTAAAATTGTTCAGTATAAAGAGTAAAATACTATAGTAGCTTTGAGTTCAAAAAACCTTTTTTTTTTTTTTTGCTATTACACTGTGATGTTTAATGGAAACGAAATAAGGCATATTACTTAAATTGCTTAAAATTGACTTCTCCACCATACTGGATGTGATACAACCACTGGTTGCTAGGGAAAATGTGTATTCCCTGACAGGTTGCTGGCTGTCGGTGGGTGAAATCGGTTGCAAAGAAGTTGTTGTACAAAAAGCCTCTGGCAAATTGCCATGGTTGCGTGTAATTGTTCATGTTTGTCTGCAAATATTCGGTGTGACTGAAAATGGAGAAGGTTCACCTTCAAAGTAGTTGTGCCTCAGCACTGTTTCAAATGGTGCAACTTTTACTTTGAAGACAAGTGGGCTCTGTTTCTGGTTTCACTACAGCTTGGAGAGTAGCTGGCCAGTGTTTGTAGACAAGTCTGTTACTTCCATTCAAGCTACAACAACAGCAATATGCTAGTGGCCAAAGAAATCACAAGGAGGTTTTTACCACCCGGTTGGGGAATACTCATTTTTCCCTAGTGACAGGTGGTTGCCAGGGGGTCACTGACTGGTCTTTAGGCCTGTGTGACTGGGGCAACTGCTTTCAAACTGTAGCAACCACTCACATTCCCTCAGTTAGAGACTACTAATTTTTTCCCCTCACGGCACATGTTCAGTCACATGTCTGCAAAACCCCAGTATCAGGCTGTTTTGTAAATAGATGGATTATTAAATGCATGTTTGTTTATTTCTTTACATTAAAAAAAAGGTAGGTTATTATGCAATTGTTTAACTGGGCCAGCTCACTTGAGCTCATATTGGGCCATGTGTGTAACTGAAGTGAATTCGACACCCCTGACTTTAAGCAAAATAAGCAGCTCGCTATGATTGAACATGGTTGTGCACATTAGTGATGCATGTAACTGTAGATTTATGCAATCATAAACCAAACTCTGTCACAGTTAGATGCACATTGCTAGAGAAATCTCTGTATTAGATGTGATTTTATAAAAATTAAGAGATTTAGATTTACCACATGTGACTGTAGATATATTATTACAACAATGGATCTATTGTTATAATAAATAACAGCACTTTAAATAAGCCGTGCGGGGAAAAGAAGTCTCTTATATGACTTTATAACCTGTGCCACACTACATTCACTTATATTTTGCAGAAGCCACAGCTAATCTCTGGAGGTAAGAAGTTCTACCATTTTCTGAGGGAGCAATGTCCAGTAGTGTCAGAGACCTACTACCCCACCTTTTGGTGTTGGGAGAGCCGCATCCAGACTCTGCTGAGACCTTTCGTCACAGCCAAACCAGGGGTCGTCTACAGAAAGTAAGTCCCCGCTGTGACTGACATGCTGATTGTCCTTCACACAAGTGTTTTTTTTCCCTCTAAACTTATATTTTATTTCTCCTTTGAATCTGCTCCACAAGGGATTCCAGTATTACTAAATGTCAGGGAAAACATTTAGAGTATTTCGGTGCTGACTATGCTCGGCTTTATCGAACTCGCTCACTGAGAAACTGCTGTTGGCCGTTCTTTCCAGTGCCACAACTGGAAACAAACCCTGGTCTTGTTCTTTGCCAAACTCTAAAGCCCAGAGGAGAAAGAGCTCTTTTGTGTCACTGTGCTGGCTTGGTCCGCCAGGCCTGCTCCTTGATAATGTTCATTCTGCTGAAGATTAATTGGCACTGCATTCCCTACCCCCCATGTATCTCAAGATTATAGATTAGAATGAATGAAGACAGATTTGTTTTTTATTATAACATGTATGACTTATTTATTTATTTTCACTTAAATAAAACAGACCCTAATTTTCATGTACATGCTTTTTTGCTCAGGTATATGTGCTTATATCTACAAACTGTACCACTGATGTGATAGGTATTTTATCTAGGTACCTGAGATTGGAGTAAAGGACAAAAAATAAAATCCTTAGTGTTCTTTTTCCTAGTTTTTTTTTATTATTGTTTTTAAATTCCTAACATAAAACCGTGGGTAATTTTTGAATCTGAATTTTCAATCAAGGAAAACAGTGAAAAATTGAGAATATTGTACACCATTTGTCTGTCTCAAGGACTTTGACACTGCCTCTGCTTTTCATATTCATCTTTGTCAAGGAGAAAAATGTTCCCATAATGCCCCTGGATGTATAGATCCTAGTGGAAGTATGTGCCACCGTATCAAACCTAGAAAGACTGATGGTTGCATTTACTCAAGTTATTATCACATAGCCTCTGGGGACAACAGGACACTCCCCCTGTAATGAAGTTATCCAAGGTTGACCCAAGGACGGACACTGTGAAAGATGTCCTATGTAGCATAGGCTGTCTGGGTGAAATTCCACTCACCTTGTTGTCATAGCGGGGGATTAGCACCACGCACTGTGCTGGTCACTCCGAATTGGCCTTTCTTGACTTTAAAGTCTCGCCTCAGGTGCATATTTCATGGCCGTTCTGTAATTTCACGCTGTTCTCTTTACCGCTGGACAGGCAAGTTGGCTCAGCGGCTGCCGTGTGTGTGTTTGTGTGCAGAGCAGGTTTTAAAATGCACTAGCGCTGAGACTGAATTACATCATCTGCCAGGCACGGGTTGTGCATCCAAGAAATTGATTAGCTATAAGAACCCACTGGTGCAATGCCCTCCTCTTTATTTGAACTTGCTGTGTGTTGCAGAGTCCACTGACAAGGTGCCCGCAAGGGAAATGAGGCAGCTGTCAGTGAGCGTTGTACTCACATATCCAATCCCCCTTTGGCAGCATGTGTGATGGATGCAATGAAGTAATCACATTATCTAAAAGTATTAATTGTGAAGAGGAAAAAAAAATGGACTATTTTAACAGTTTTTAATGGCTATATCATTAGCAGATATGCGTGTTAATCCAAATTTAACATTGTTTTCAGCCCAGTATTGTCCTGTGTTTGTGCCTGATTGTATGCATGTGTGTGAATGAGATGAAGAAAAGGTTATATACAGGCAAAGATAGATCATTTTCAGAAAGACCCATTTTGCTGATTTGCGTGTCCTGCTTGTCTCTGCAGTGAGCTCATTAAAGCAGCAGATGGAGGACAGATCTCTTTGGATTGGTTTGACAACGATGACAGCCTTTCTCATCCCGACCCTGCCACCAGGCCCACAGTCCTCCTTCTCCCTGGTCTGACCGGCACCAGCCGAGAGTCCTACATCTTGCACATGGTCCAACAGAGCCGGGATCTGGGCTATAGGTGGGTGGTCTTGGCTGGATAGACTGGCTGAAGGCACTGAATCACAGAACTGACATTTTCTCTGCCTTATGTTCTAATTTGCCATCCACTCAGAATACAGATTTCTTGTCCAAATAAAGTGAAAGAACCTCCACAGGCATACTGATTACAAAGTAAAATCTGCATCCAGTTCTGTAGTGCTTGTGCAAGATTTTTATACCTTTATATAATGGGTGCATGAGTGACAGGGGCTTGGGGTTATTTGAGGTGAAATGCACAAATAAAGTGGGCAGCTAAGCTCCGTGTCGAGAGCTGCTTTTGTAAATAGCCAAATGTAGCCAGAGCTTGAAGAGTTGCAGAGGGAGGCACTTTTTTTTTTTTTCCACTTTACTTCATCTCCAATAGGCCCTTTCTGTGTTCTCTGCACTCATTCTTTCACCCAGATTGGAAAGGCATGGGAAGAGATCCGGCAAACTCAGCATCTTCCACCCCTCTCCCCTGTCTGTGTAGCTTAATTAATTACAGCTTATCCGGGTACATGCTTTGCAGCTTAGCCCGGACCAGCCTCTGAGTGTATGCTGCAGCATGTGTTTAAGCACTCCACCACCACCATCACCACCTCCTTCCCCCCCTCCTCTTGCCCAGCACCCTTTACAGCTCTGCCCTGCTGCTGCTACTGCTGCTGTTGTGTTATGCCGATTATAAAAACAGCAGGTCTGACTCCAGCAGATAATAGATGACTGGCGAGATGCTGATGCCTTTTGCTTTGCAGTACAAACACAGCTCCTTCCCACAGCTGTGCCTCCCTGCACACCTCATTGTATACACAATTAATTTCTCTAATGTAAGAAACGTTTGTTTAAAGGAATCTGGGCTGTCGCTTTCATTTGAATGTGAGCTTTTATATGTTTCACACCAGGCTTTTGATAAACCATAAAACCCCTTAAATTGACAGGAAATGTAAAACTAAGCCATTTACCAGCAATTTAGCCAGTCCAAAATCTGAAGTTGTTCAGTTTGCGCCAATAGAAGGCACATTTGTGAAGTTGTTATCAGCAAATCTTTGGCTTTTCTTCTGGAAAATTGAGTAAAACAACTAATCAGTGGTTGTTTAATATACTAATCAGTTCAGATCTACTTTAATTTGTTCCTGTTACAATCAGTGGATTTGGGTTGCAGCTTGCAGTTAATTTTTATAATAATAAATCTGAATATTAGTGTATAAAATGTCAAGAAACAGTGCTGCATGCTCCACAAACCCATTATAACATATTCAAAACACATTTTACTGGGCTTATTATATTAGCTGTGTCTGACATGAGGCGACTGATTTAGAAGATAATGATACTGATAATTAAAATCTTATATGTTTTGTGGATTTCAGATGCGTGGTTTTCAACAACAGAGGAGTTTCTGGTGAAACACTACTGGTAAGATCTGCTCTGACACGTGACACAGATTTCATTCTTTTTTGTTGTTATTATTTTGTCCATATTCAGAAAGACAGACATGACTGTTTAGGACAGCTGGCCTCCCTGTAGAGTTGCTCTTTTCTTCTGTGGCACACGTGTCGCAGAGCCCACAGGGAGTCAGAGTGAACGCCGAACAGACAATGTTGCTGCACAG
The DNA here is from genome assembly GCA_015108495.1 of Heterochromis multidens. NCBI lineage: Eukaryota > Metazoa > Chordata > Actinopteri > Cichliformes > Cichlidae > Heterochromis > Heterochromis multidens. Next base: position 37,650 of record VUQS01006432.1, read on the forward strand.
CGGGGATTAAGTTACAGGGAGATACTGTATTTTAATGCCGAGCCGCAGAAATATGAGCTCGCCAAACACGTGCTTTCCTGACACCTGGCTTAATCTCTCCTCTTACACTCTGGTAAATTGAGCTAATAAAAATGGACTCAAACTCTGATATTGTATTGCATGCACGTTATGTTATATGCTTCCACTCTCTGTCTGCATGTCTCTGCTTCAGAACAGAGACACCTTCTACTGTCTGCTATATTTATCATCACCATTGCATGGAGATTTGATTGAAAGCACAAAGTGGTGTTTCATTACCAGTAGGGATTGCCCAAAATCAAGCTAATCCATAGTGGATCTGTGTCTGCGGCTTCCTTTGATGTATTTTGTCAAAGCTTCAGATTTGACACAAGAGCAAAGTGTCCAGTGTCACTCAGTTTGATTGGAGTTTATATCCAGAACTCAGTTGGCTCAGCTGTTGTTAGATTTTAGTTGGACCCTGTAATCTTGGCACCGTACCAGGTGGTGGAGAGAGTTTTCTTCCTCATTTCAGTGGGGAAATAGATGGTGCTATATGCTGTGCAAATGCTTTAGCATTTGTATTCCTTTCTGTGTTTTCTCTATGTCCAGTAAGTGTGAATATCCTCCATTGTTTAACCAGGCCAGTTTTTCAGAATAGCCCACTGTGTGAAAGATGCTCGCTGCTACAAAGATTATCTCTAAGTGCTATAGCCCTATTTCCAGACCTTGCAAAAAAGCCTATTACATTACACTCCCCTGTGGAGTTGCTTTGCTGTGAATATGTTTAACTCTGCTAAGACTGTTCCCCTGAGACATTATTAATTTATTGTTTTGTTATATATTCCATTTAATAAATGACCTTAGTAAGATTTGGTGGCCTATTAAAGTTCTGCTCTTGTCCAGAACTATTAAAAAAAGCAGGAATGTAGTTTGCTTGAGCTTTTTCTTGAATCCTAATGAGGAGCCTTGGAGAGCTGAGAAACTCGACTTGTTAAATAGGCTCCTTCAAGTTAGAGCAGTCTTGTTTTAAATGTTAAGTAGCCTGCTCTGACTGATAACACTGCTTCAAGTCGAATGAAATGTCACCCCCACATAGAGAACAACATTCTTATCACTGTCAGAAATTGCCAAATAAACAACAATAACATGGAAGAGAGTGCAAGAAAAAGGTTATCCTGTGCTGGTCTGCAAAAAGTTATTTTATGTATATACACTAGCTTGTACAGGTAAAAGTGAATCCACTTTTCACAACTTTATAGACTGGGGACTCTTGCAGTCTACTGAGTGGATGACTGGGAAAAATTTTTAATAGAGTTCTATTGGAAATATATACTCACTGGATACTTCATTAGTTGCAGCATGCTAGTACTGGGTTGGACTCACTTTTGCCTTCAGAACTGCCTTAATTCTTTGTGACACAGATTCAACAAGTTGCTGGAAACATTCCTCAGTGATTTTAGTCCATATTGACATGATAGCATCACACAGTTGCTGCAGATTTGACTGCTGAGCGTCCATGATGCAAATCTCCCGTTCTACCTCATCCCAAAGGTGCTCTACTGGATTGAGATCTGGTGACTGTGGAGGCCATTTGAGTACAGTGAACTCACTGTCATGTTCAAGAAACCAGTTTGAGATTATTTGAACTTTGTGACATGGCGTGTTATCCTGCTGGAAGCAGCCATCAGAAATGGTCATAAAGGAATGGACATGGTCAGCAACAATACTCAAGTAGGCTGTGGCATTTAAACAATGCTCAGTTGGATCTAAGGGGCCCAATATGTGCCAAGAGAATATCCCCCACAGTATTACACCACCAGCAAAAGCTTGAATGATTGATACAAGGCAGCATGGATTCATTCTTTCATGTTGTTTGTGCCAAATTCTGACCCTAACATCTGAATGTTGCAGCAGCAATTGAGACTTACCAGACCAGGCAAAGTTATTCCAATCTTCTATTGCCCATTTGCCCATTTTCCTACAGAGAACTGCCGCTCACTGGATATTTTTTCTTTTTCTGACCATTCTCTGTAAACCCTAGAGATGGTTGTGTGGCAAAATCCCAGTAGATCAGCAATTTCTGAAATACTCAGACCAGCCTGTTTGGCATCAACAACCACGCCACATTCAAAGTCACTTAAATCACTTTTCTTCCCCATTCTGATGCTCAGTTTGAACTTAAGCATGTCTACATCCCAAATGCTTTGAGCTGCTGCCATGTGATAGGCTGATTAGATATTTGTGTTAATGGGCAGTTGAACAGGTGGCCAGAACAGTGCACAAATAACCAAATTTGATTATCGGTTAAAAATTCAGCAAGTTATACAGATGTTTACTGTGGACTGTCTGCCGGCCTCCATGAATGGAGAAATGGCTTCTCCCTAACAATATGGTGGCCTTACTGAAGGACAACTTTAAACAACTGTAACTGCAAGTTGATGGAGCTAACAAAACGCAGTCTGGTTAAAACTGTAAATAGTTTTTTTTCTTTTGAGTTATAGAAGTAAATTACATCTCAAACGTCATTTACTTTTTCAAAGTAAGAGAGTTTTCAGTTTTGCATTTTCAGTTTAAAGTGTAATAAACTTGGAATATTTACATGTTGGGTCTTCATTATGGTTTTAACAGAGACAGAGAATCAGAAAGACAGGAGTGACTGTATTATGTTGCTGTCCAATCCAGACCCCAAGGACCTACTGTGCAGCCAACACAGAGGATCTGGAGACTGTTATTGAGCACATCCAGAGGACCTATGAAGCTGCTTCACTCATGGCTGCAGGAGTATCCATGGGCGGGTAATGAAGCCACTCTACCAGCTAACTGGACATTTCACAGCTGGCACATACTGCTAATAAATGTCAGAATGAGTCTTAAAGCTACTTTTCACAATGCAGCTTTAGTGCTTTAGTAACCTATAAGATATTGAACATTCACTCTGTGTTGGTGGAGACATGTCAGTGCTTTAATTTTTTATTTTCCAGTTGTTCAGTGCACTCTGCCAAAGAATGTGTTTTTTATTGCACAACAGTAATCCTCTGAATTGGGGGATTGGTCATTCTGTTTCCCCCTGTCTGTCCCTTCATCTCTCCCTCTCTCCATATTCAGGATGATGCTGGCAAACTACTTGGGGCGCAAGGGCAGGGAAACCTGTCTGAAAGGGGTCGTGGTCTTCTCAGCGGGCTGGGATGTATTTGAGTGCACTGCTTCACTGGAAAAACCTCTGGACCGTTTCCTCTTCAACTCCTACCTCACCAGCTGCCTACAAGCCTCTGTGCACAGGTCAGCCAGGGCCAGAGCAGGGATTATGACACAGCCACTAACTCGCTGCCAGCACTACATGCTAAACAGAGGCTCGAACAACTGGCTTTTACATATTTATGTTTAGTTTCCTCATTTAAAAATTATTTTAAATGGCCTATTGCTTTATTATTTGTTAGGTGATGAACAAAGCATTTTAACAAAGCCTGAAAATAAAAAATGGCAAATATCCACAATATATTCTTTCCTGTGTGTTAACATGGGCAATGACATATGCACAGCAGTGCTTTTCCTAGAGGCAAATGTTGCTGCCCACAATGTTTTTTTTTCCCCTTTGCCTCATCATCTTTCTTATTGGAGATCACTGAATTCAGTTTTTCCAAAATTATCATGTTAGAAGAAGAAGTAAAAGAAGCTATTCTTTATTTATCCATAAAAAAATAAAATAGAGACAAACATATACTAAATACCTCAAATACATAGAATAGTGGATAGCTCAATAAATTAAAATACAATATGACAAAACAAATATTTTAATAAGGTAAAAACCTAATCTGAAATCATAATAAACGCAATACATTAATATTATTATTATTATTATTATTATTATTATTATTAAGCTGATCTGGGATTAACCCCCCCCCCCCAAAAAAAAAAAAAAAAATCTCTGTCTGTGTTTCTTTTTTTTTTTACTATGAACTCCTTACACCATCAGGAGTTGAGCAACCAAACTTGGCCCACAGGTACATCTTAGGCCCCTGAAGGTTTTTTATCTGTCAGATATAATGACATCATCATGTTTCCTAGCAACCACAGAGCAACGGGCTAAAGATTTAGCATTTATGCACTTAACAACACTTTATAAAAGCGTTGTACTATTTTTATTTCATGACAGTAACATCTAGTTTATAACCACAAAAGTTGAATTGTATATGATATGTTTTACGCCATCACATTGCCAGGCAACCCACCTAACAACAGACTAAAATGACCTGTTTTTTTGCCTTTATGTACCTACAACCCCTTATGACAGTCATAACTCATTTATAGCCACAAAAGTTGAACATGCCTAGCAACCACCTAGCAACAGGCTAAAATGACCCATTCTTTACGTCTATGATCTACAACCCCCTTGTTTTTTTACTTTTCTCAGTGTGATCAAGGATATCAGTTTGCCAACAGCAGGAACAGACCAAACAACACTGTAGCATGGACATGTACTAGTAATAATAATTTATAATAAGTATAACTGAAGGCTCATTGACAAGCCAATTGTTTTCTTTAGAATATTACTGTTATTTGAGAAGCTGATTATTTGAGACAAATAGTGATCACGGCTTTTCCACATTGGAAAATTGGGATCAGGCTCCTATGTATGAGGAGCTGAATTTCATTAGCAGGAGGAATGTTTTAAATCTCATATTGATGTTGATGTTTTATTGAAAAAGGCTGGACGAAGAACAGATCTTGTTTTAAATTTATCTTTTCTTTTCCTAGGTAGTTCATTATGTTGTTACAACCTTGTCAGCATTTTTGAGGACCATTTTCAAAGGTAAATCATTTAACCTAACAGCAGTTAGTGACCGATTTATTTTTTTAATCTCCCCTGCAGGCACAGACCAGTGCTCGAAAAATGTTATGACATTGATCATGTCATGAAGGTAAGGGATTATTTTCAATGGCGTTAAGCCATGCCAATTTAATTAAATAAAGTAGACCAAATAAATCGTTTTACTGCATTCCTACAGGCAAGGACCATCCGAGAGTTTGATGAGAGGTTCACCTCCATAATGTTTGGTTATCCTACCAATGACGACTACTACCACGATGCCAGTCCTGTCCACAGGCTCAAATCTGTGCAGGTGCCAATGCTATGTCTCAACGCTGCTGACGATGTCTTTTCGCCATCTCACGGTGAGTCTTAGCAGAGCTCACCAGATTTTCTCTACAGTCTGACTTCAAGGGTGAAAATGCTTTTATGTGACACGCACTGATAACGTTCTGGCATGTAATCTAAAACTTTGGCCCATGCACAGAGATTTAAAAAAAGAAAAAGAAAAAAAAGGACTGAATTCTGTCTTTCGTTTGCAGCCATTCCAGTGGAGGCAGTGAAGCAGAACCCTAACCTGGCCATGCTCATTACCTGTCACGGTGGCCATATTGGTTTCCTGGAGGGCCTGTGGCCGCGACAGAGCACTTACATGGACCGAGTCTTCAAGCAGTTTGCAAAGGCGGTCATTGAGCAAGGCAACCGACTCCAAGACCTCTCCTGATAAGAAAATGTAACTGGTGTTCTGGTTTTATGTTTTTATTATCTCTCCTTGATGCATTCTGTCCTTTATTCCTTCCATTTCTAATTCCATTCTTGTTTTTTTTTTAATACCTTATTCAGGCCTTACTGCATTACATCCACCTTTTCCTCACTACCAGATTCAGTTCTGCAGTTTTCCTTTCTTTCAATGACTTCTTTTATCCTTGCCCTCCATCTGTCCGTCCCATTCTTC
>VUQS01006435.1:7071-22890 GCA_015108495.1 Heterochromis multidens
AAACCCCAAAAAAGGAAAAAAAAAAAAAAAAAAAAAAAAAAAGCTATTTGGCTTCTGTGGATCAGCATTCTTCTCAGGCATGTGTACGGGAGTGAAAATACAATATCGTTTTGGAAGATGCTTGCATTCATCTTAGAATGAGTCTCTCAACCTAACCCTCACTTTTAGCCACCTCACAGAAAAGAAAGAAAAAAATCTTGAGGTTTAGGAAGAAATGAAACCCCCAGCGCTGCTCACTCATCTAAGAAACATTAAATGTACGGTTTGTTTACCCGCATGTGCACTTATGAATCCCAAGGGTGCCGCAACCTGTGTATAACTCACCCTTAGGGCCTTGGAGTATTTTTCACTATGAAATGAAATTTTATAGCATGCGAGATTAGCCGACACTAATGCAAGGTCAAAAATAATAGAATCAATAGGCAGGCTTGGCGATGTTAACATTTACAGAAAATAATGGGCTGAAAAGCGCTGTTGAAAACAGAATGAAATGACTCTCTGCAGAATTCTTATTGATGGCTTTTCATTATTTCTAATAATTTGACTTTCTTTTGTGTGCTGTTGCCGGGGGTATGGCCCTTGCTTTGGCACTATGGTTTATCTCTGTATGTGTAGGTGTTTGTGTGTGTGCACTTGCACTCATGTGAGTGTAAGTGCAGGGGCGTGCATTTGTGCTTTCATGTGTGCACGCACATGTTTTATGGTCAATAAACAGCTTTTTTCTGCCAAAGTCTTTCAGCTGCTGGTCAGATCTCTGGTTATAATGTTCCAATAGCAGTTTGGAAGATGAATCTCTGCAGATCAGCCAACTTTGTAGATTTGGGCCTCGTCTCACATTCAGAAATGGAGGATGTTTATTGCTTCTGACAACACTCACTCCTTCAGAGAATGGACCCACATCAAATGAAGTGTCCAAGATAAACCCAAATGAGTATTCTCTGTGACCTCATGTTTTATAGTCTATTGGAGTAGTTGCAGTATCTGCAGCTAATTCAAGTGTGATTACAGGGGGGTCTGAGATCCCTCTCTAATATAACCCCACTCACTGCTATTGTCTTTCCCTCAGACTAATGAAAATAATGGTTATGAATGTTTTTGGTGCACTTTGATTGTCACATCAACTGTTTTTATTGCTGTCATTATGGTTTAACATCGCACTGTTAATTCTGTTAATTAAAAAGCTGATTGCTTTTGCCAGTCTGTGATCTCCATTTGGTGAGTCCATATGGTAGAGATTGCTTGTTGTAAATTTCAATGAAGCCTTATCACAGCGTTGCTATGTATAATCAAGCAGTACAAGTGCTTGAATTGCCTAGAAACCCCTATCATCCTCCCTTTGCAACTCTTGTCCACAACTTCACTCAAACTACCATTTTCTTTAAATAGCTTTTGTTTAAAATCACTACAGAGATTATAGGGTCATTGTTTGTTAGCAAACCAAGCACATTTTAATGCACACAGTACAGTAGATAATATGAGATGGAGATAATACCCTTACCCTTTAGATGACCACAATGAAGGAAATGTTTCAGCAATTAAATAGAAGCAATAGTCAAATCAACAAAACCTACATGAAGGAAGCAATCCGGTGTATTTATGCATCGAGAAGCATTTAATATACATTCAACTTCAAATACATGTATGCTCTGTATGCACATATGCTGCACACATAGCCATTGTTCAGAGCTCAGCAGTGATGACCTACTTCAGCTGGATTTTATTTGTTGTTTGCTTTAGTGAAAAGTCCCCCAGTCCACTCCTCTGTCTGAAAACACACTGGTTGAATCCCTAAAGGACGGATTAGATTTACTTTTAGGTATCAGGGTATAAATGTTATGTTCAATATCAAAACACAGGCAGCCCAACAAATCAGCTAAGCCAGAAGATCAGTGTAAGGTTCTTTGAGAATCTGCTATAAAATTAAAACAAAAACTGTGTTGACATTAACACAAGTACTTGGTATGTGGTTTGTTTTTACCAGACCAGATATAGTTTTGGGACATGCTGTCAGTGGGATCAAAGCTTAGTTTCCTGTATCTGTCTTAAGAGCAAGTTTGTACACACAGATATGAGAGCTCAGCTGCACTGGGCACCGCTACAACTAAGTCTGGAATTAAAATGCCACAAACATATCATCCAATGTATTTGGAGGCTTGACGACAGCAAAATTATTAACTTTAAAAGTAGTCATCACCACATTCTCTGTGACCACACAACACACAACCTAACCTCAGACCCAATTAACAACTGTCCGTGTTGCTACGCCACCCGACAATCTGACTACATGTATTCTAAACAGAGGAGTTTTCATGATTGATAACACCATAAAACACACCATTCTGGGTGAGCCACATAACTCTTGTCATTTCAGGTCTTTGAATTCTTGACAAAGCTTTTTCTAAATTATGTTCTCATGTGTGTGGAATGCCAGTGTTTACAGGAGAGACAGGGAGAGGGTGCACACATGGACACGTCTGCCCTCATCAAGCCTGCTTGGGAGTGGACGTCTATCAGTTCAGAAGTCAGCGACTTGCACGAGTCACCCATTCTTCATTTAATTCCCTCTGACAGGCCCGGGCTCTGTCTCTTCTCTGCAGTATTTACAGCAGTGGAATCTGTTTATGTCACACAGATGTAAATGTTTATACTTGATGAACACTGGCTGAGTTTTTACAGTCCGAAAAGATGTGTACGGTTTTGAATGTGTGGAAATAGTTTAGCTTAATTTACTGTCATCATTAGGAATGTGAGATCTGTCTCAGACACCAGTTATTGCTTTAAAAGCATGGTGCCAGGTTTACATGTTTAATCGTGGTCTGTTTGTAGTGCCAAATCCAGCAGCGTCCTTGTTAGGCTCTCGTTTGCAAATGCCAGCTGATGTGGAATAAATTGGGTGGTTTATAGTTCGTTTTTTGTTTTATTTTTTTATTTCACACGTGAATAACTTTCTTAGCAAGTTTTTCCTGCCACGACACATTAAAAAAAAATCTGTTTTGTGGAATTTTGGAGACAACAAAGTAAATGATAGGTGGTATTTAATGGTTAAAATTATACATAATGGAGTATGATGATCATAATGGTGAACTGTACACATTGTTATTTTTTTGGTGAAAGAGAATAGAGGCAATAGCAGCTTCAGGCAGAGCACAGCAGTCTTAATTTGTTAAAGTCATTGTCCTGAGCTCTTTTCAGAAGGCGAGCTATTTATCATTTAGGCGGCCGTTATTTTTAATGAGTCTGTTATCATTCATTTTAGGGCATCCCACCTTTCCTTGACACGGATAGTATTTCTTTTTATATAGGACATAGGATTTATGTGTCCCTCTCCTATCAGCCTCTCTTCCTCTCTTCCCTGGCTGGGAGCTGTCGGCTGGATGGCAGTTTGGGAAGGTGCTGCGGTGCACATACCAGGGCCACAGGGCTCATAGAGCTCAAACTATATCTTGCTTTTGTAAAATCACTTACACAACAGAATATATGGACATTACATGGCCCTATCCTTGCCTATTATGTTTTTACAGAAGGTGTCAGCTGGTGCTTTAGCAGAGAACATGAAACACTTTTCAGTTTTAAAACTAATTTTGGAGGCTGGATCATAAAATACAAGTATGACGTAGAAATTAAAACCTTTGGAAGCCAGAAATCAACAGCTGTAGACTGTTAAGAGATGCAACTATGGCCTAATGTATGATATTGCCACCGTGGATAAATTTTGAGGTTTTGGATTCAAATCATGTGTCACCTTTTAAATAAGAACAAATACAATACTTACATAAGCTGTACATACAAATCTATTTAACACTAAATATTACATTTTGAAGATTTTATAAGTGAAAGAATAATTTTAATTATTTATATCTACAAAATATCATGAACAACCACTGCATGTAACACTAAACATATGGAGTCAGTCAGACATAAAACAATTCTGTGTCTTTTGTTGTTGTTTTTTTGTTGTTGTTTTTCTTTTTCCATGTACTGGTGAGATGATACATTCAAGAGATACATTCAAGGAAGTCAAGCCTAAGTAAAACATCAATAAATTTCATGGCTTATCAGATGTCAAAACAGTGCACTGCAGTTTATAATACTTGAAGACTGGATTTTATAACTCTGGAAAGTTACTCTGCTGGTAATGTTTTTTTTTTTCTTTCAGTCATCTAGCCAGAATGTGGGCTTTCACATATGCGATAGGCCAATGGTGTGCTCCACCAGATGATATTACATTGCACTAGGACCCTGCTGCATCACAGTTTGTTTTTTCTTTGCAGGGATAATATTAGTGTGAAAATGATGTGCAAACTATCTGGAGAAATAGTTGCTTTCCTGGAGCTATCCAATTTACTAATACTTATATTTAGCCATACCTTCATGTTAAATGCTTACATTTGCACATGGAAAATTACCACATAAACATGAGTCATAATAAAATAATAAATTTCTGGAGCACTACTTGTTCTCTGCATATGTCTCAACATTTTCTGTGGTGTTATTTTCTTTTCTTACAGATTGCGCAGGTTGGTTTTGAATTGCAGGTCTGATGGACTAACTGTATAAAAAAAGACAGACATTTAGCTCCTATGTCAGAAAAGTGAAGCCAGTGCAGAAGTGGGTTAAACTTGAATTCTTTCCAATGGCAAGCAAGGGACAAAAAAAAAAAATCTGATCATATCAAAGACAACAGGAAAACTACCCTCAGCTCTTTTGATCTATGACCTCAGTAAACACTTTGATGAGTTTATGGTCTCAATTGCGAGTTTCAAGTTTTACTGAATACAAGATGACGCTCATTTTGTGAATTATTGTCCCCATTATAGTCAAAAGGAAAATAAAAACATACTTTAAAATATACTTTTGATTGTAATTTCATGTAATACCGTATATGCGTGCAATATTCCTTGGTTTATCAGTCAGATCGACCACTCACTTGTCTCGTCTGGTTTAAGTAAGATGGTGAAGGCCAAAATGTTGCATTTGAAGCTTCACAACAAGACTTCACAAGGCTTCAACAAGGCTTTGTAGACAGTTTATGGTCTGATCATAATGATAACGTCAAAAAACCCTGATGAGGGTGCCTCCAAATGGCAGACCTTAGGAATGAAAAATGAATCCAACATGGAAGGGCCAAAAACTACAATTCCTCAAATTGCCACTTAGGGCGGACTTCAAAATTGAGCCTGAACCGGCCAGCCAACATGAACAGCAAGGCACCCTCGGTTGCTTTGTAAAGAGCTGCAGAGAAGGAGGAAGTTTTCTGAACTGTTTTTTTTTTTTTATACGAGCCACTGAGCCATCAGTTGTCAGTTTTACTACCTTCTAACTGAAAATGACATTACCCCTGATCTGTCATACCATATTGAAGGTAGAACCAATAGCTTTCACATCTGGAACGGCACTATCAATGCTGAAAGGTATATACAGGTTTTAGAGCAACATATGCTCCCATCCAGATGACATCTTTTTTAGGAAAGGTCTTGCATATTTCAGCAAGACAATGCTAAACCGCATACTGCAGCTATTACAACAGCATGGCTTTGTAGTAGAAGAGACTGGGTGTTGAACTTGTCTGCTTGCAGTCCAGACCTTTCACTAATTGAATGAAATGAAAAATACGACAAAGACCCAGGACTGTTGAGCATCTAGAATCCTATATCAGACAAGAATGGACAACATTCCTCTCCCAAAAGTCCAGCAACTGGTATTCTCATTTCCCAGATGTTCACGTACTGTTGTTAAAAGACGGGATGCTATACAGTGTGAAACATGGCCCTGTCCAACTTTTTTGAGTCATGTTGCTGCCATTAAAATTCAAAATGACCCGATTTTTTTCTTAAAATGGTACATTTTCTCAGTTTAAACATTTGATATGTTTCCTATGTTCTATAGTTTTTTTATGAGCTTTGCAAATCATTGCATTCTGCTTACATTTTACACACTGCCCCAACTTTTTTGGAACTGGGGTTGTAGAACTGTTTTTCAATAGCAAACATTAGCATCCCATTTAAGAAACTGATGCACCCTGTTAACCATGCTAGCTAGCCACTTTTGGCATTGGCTTATGACTCCCCAGTTCTACCCTTCCTCAACAGTATTCTGATTATGAGACATATTATTGAGGATGTTTACTAATAAAGACAATTTATAATACCTACTAAACATCTGCGTATTAAAACTAAGTGTCTATTTTTTAAGTACTGTTTTAATTATAACATTAGCTATTGTACTCTTGAAATAATTTTGCAGTTACTCTTACTTCCTGAGTGCTTGACTCAGTTCTTAAATAAGTGTGTCAGTGCAGTAGTCACTGCCCACAGTGTTTGTATATGTATATACAGTATATATCTTGGTCATGCTAGCAGTAGACATGTGTTTGTACTTGTACTTTACTAAGTGTTGGGCTATGATGCCTGTTCCCTGAAGTGTTGATCTAGGCCATATGTAGAGCTGGCAACAAACTGTAATGGCAGGTGAAAGAATGTGCACTTGGCATCTTTCTCACACTCTCAGAGGCACACACAGGACATTGGCTCAAATTTTCTTGCTATAACAGAAATGACCCGACAGGTTTAGCGCAGCAAGATGTTTTCTGCTCTACTACACTTTTGGGTGGTGGTATCAGGATGCCCATTCAGTGCCAACACTCAGTTCCTCCTATGTTGTTAGTATACATGTATTTGTAGGGCCTCAACAGAATCCATCTTTACATTTCTACTTATGAAAATGTCTTAACCTATCAGATTACGGTTACAGTGAAAGCCCAAGATGTGAAATGGGATAAAGTAACAGACTGTTCCACTAGATAGGCAAAGCGCCCTTCGTTGAAAGTTACTGCCAGGCAGCCGGGGGTAATACATCACAGCTTTTGTGAGGACAATGCTACGAAGCCAAATCCAAGTACAGATGCATCATAGTTGCACAGTGAGCATTTTGTTACAAATAATGTTGTCATCAATTTTCATCTTTTGTTTAAACATATTAGTCTTTTGGACAAGATAGGTCATATTTCAGCAGGTTGATAAATTTTCTCCCCTCTCCTCTTCACAGAATGTGCACTTAATTAATTACACAACCTTTAATTGGACAGATTATTCCTAATGGTGGTACAGTGCTAAATGTACAAACTCTGAGAGGGCTCACAAGTAATTATTTTAATGCCACTTTCTTGCCTAGCTGTAATCAGTATATTTCAAATAATTAGTATTTTTCACGGGATAAGGTACAGATGCTCTAAAATAGACAAATTACATTTACATTTACGTGTTGGATTTTTGTGCAGCTGATGCCTCATCTACTGCATCATTTCCATGTGCTGAGGCTTTACTGTGTTAAGGGGCGTATGATCACCCCTTGATATTTTACGATATCTGGCAGTATTACCTCCTGTTTAATTACCTCAGTAATGTGCATTGATGTACATGACGGATTTTTACGGAAGCCCACTTCTTAACTATCGGATGCGGCGATATGAATGATCGTCACTGCTGCAGTAGTCTTAAGAGATAAATTAATAATTGTGATAGAAGAAGCAGAATACAATTAGCAAATGCATCTGCGGTCAACTAACGAAGACAAAAACGAACACGAACATACTTGTATGGTTTTTTATCACTTAAACTGCAGATATCAACACATCATTTCATGTTGTTTAAACAAATACACTTGGGCTTTTTGACCTCAGCAATTCAGCCAAAAGAAGCTCCACATATTCATTTAACTGAAGATCACATGATATCAGTACACAAACAATCTTAATTTACCTCTAGCACTACTAGTATACACTGCAGCGAAGGTGGAACAATTTAGGGAGGAAAAGGGAGAATGATGGCGCTGTAAAAACTTCACAGCTTGACTCTAAGATAAGGAAAGAGTGGTTAAACTAATGGCTGAGGCCTGCTTTGAGGGTGCCCAGGCCTCAAAGTCATATAATTCAAAGCATGTATGTCTGCCTTGTGCTCATTACCATGACTGATCATACTGTCTTCCAGTATCCTGCCCGCCTGGCACCCAGGACCTGCAGGTGGTACTTTATCTAATGTCCATGTCAATTTTTCACAGAAATTTTTTGCTGCTAAGCAGTCCAAAATCACAGCTTGGCAAGGAACAAAGAGCAAAAACATTTACTCAAATGAATAGTTGAACAACTGCATACAGCTTCTGTTTTTCTAAGGTAAAGACAAACTGCAAAAATAATGCAGTTGTACAGAGGTATATCAGTTTATTCTTTTATTGTTAGGAAAAGACTTCTTTTCAGTTATAGTGGACAGTATAATACTATGAAATGTATTCCATACATTTTTTACATGTTTTTTTGCAGTGAGTGGCCAAATACCACACCACTTCTCCATTTTGACAAACCCTGATTTCATATATCTAAGTGCTAAAGTGTCCAAAATTCATGCGTCACTGGCCATCATTTTTCCCTTTTCAGCATCGAAGCATCTTTTTTTGTTTTTCCGTCGTTCTCCCCCCTCTGTCTCTTGTCCTTCTCTTTTATTGCTTTGTACAGCAAAGCACCATTACTGATCCCTTCCAAAGCACAAACTAAAAATCTATCCCGTTGTCATTTGCTGCACCGTGCCATCTATCATCAGGGGTGCTTGGCAGCGTCTCCATACGAGAGAGGAGGTGCTGGAACAGGAGGCAGAGTCAAGGACTTTCACGCGCAACAAAAAACTTGTCACAATTATTTATGGCTCTTGCTGGGACACATAATAGGACACATCAAACTGCTGTTTTTTTGTGTGATGAGCGCCCTCACATCGCTGGCTCCCTTGTCGAAGTGGGTCACAGGCATCTCTTGCCTTACACATACAATTTCCAAGACAATGGCGGAGCACTTGGGGAAGTGACAGTGACAAATACTGGAGCCCCCACAGAAAGCTGGGCAGGCTGTTACATGAGTGATTGCGCCAATAATCATGCGGAGTCGTCACGTGTCTGTGGAGCAGGAGGGAGATGGGCAGCAGGGGTGGCAGGGGGTGGGAAGAAGCAGAGTGAGAGAGAGAGAGAGAGAGGAAGTGAGAGAGAGAGGGAGTCTATGACTGTGTGTGAATAAGACAGGGAGGAGCTGGGGAGGGGGCAGCAGGCCTGTGTAGAGAAGTGGCTAACAGGTCCTGGCAAATCATTTTTTATTTCCTTATCATCCATCTCCCACTTCCTCCCCTCAGATGAGTTGCTGCTAAATGACTGTCACTTTGGACGGTGCTGTGATATGTTCTGCTGTAGCGCCCGTAATTGGGAAGGGGTCACCAGTGCCTGTTTCTCTCTCTGACCTTTCTTAAACTCAGCCGCCCAGGGAATTGGGCAGAGCCTCAGATTAAATTACTTCTCCAGCGCCTCGGCCCTTCACCTTAAGTGCTGGCACTTGGCTCCAGTTCATGGGAAAGAAGCCCCTTGTTCTCGCTTCAGCGCTTCAGGCACCAAGCACAGACTTGCCCAGTTTGCCAGCCAGAGCTAACAGGAGAGAGACCATCATACTATATGGCTTAAATACTGGTATACTATGTCTTACAGATACACTTCCAGATACTGCACTGCACTCAAATTGGATCACATTTCAGGAATCCCTTGTGAGATGTCCGTTTTTTTTTTTAGCCAGATGATATAGGATGTAGCACAATATGCAGGCTAAAGTAATTACTTTGTTTCTTCTATTAGTTTCTGCTTTTGGTAAACAACAACGAAGAGTTAAATGTGAAATCATCATCTCGCTGTCAACAATATACCCCCACCGCCTCTCTCCCATCACCACTTAAAAAATGGCACATTGACCTGACACAGCAATGTGAGGAGAGAGGCAGCTATTCACTGCTCTGTTAGATATGATATAATGAGACGCCACCGCTCTGAAAGACTGACAGAAGAAAAAACACCACCCAATTGTTCTCCAAACATTGTGGGGACGTCTAAATAAAAATGTCACATTTTGGCTCGCTATCATGCAAATTAATGGCATATCTGGCTGTAAAATAGACATTATGTGAAATCAAATCATCTCCGAAGACATAAAAAAGCTCTGATCAAGTGTTCGTCCTCCCCTTTGAGAGCCTTCAACAGCTCGACTACCTCCTCAATTACTTTGGGTGTCAACAGACAGCTATCTGCAATGAGGGCATGTTTTCCCACATAATGACAACTGATAGCTGGTGTCAGACAGGTTATGCTTTTCAATTTGCGTCTGGCAATAATAACAATTACAGCTCATGCAAGTCCTCATTACCTTACAGTATGAATTCATTTTGCTGTGCATATTTCCCAAAACACTTATGTCCACACCCGTCAACTGAGATGGGCAACAGGAAGGACAACAGAGCATGGAAAACAAAATGGTAAACTTTGTTATAGTTGACCATTAACTTTAAGGAGGATCATTCCTGCAAGACCTGCCTCTGATTTACTGGCTACTCAAATTGTCCTGCATTTACAGGATGGGGTCCTGTTCTAGCTACCAATCCAGGAAAGACTAATGGTTTAGGAAAATATGGCAAAATTAAGGCCGCCGGCTGTTCAGTGACACAGATTTTCCCGTTAGTGGAGAAGATCTTATTCCTGTTGAACTAATTATAACATGAGTCTTTATTTCAGCATCTCTGCAGCATGCCAACAACTGCAGTTGTATTCATGCTGAGATGAACAGCAAAATTTTCAGGCTCTTGGCAGTGCAATTTGCACTAAAACAGGTGGTGTGGTGAGGATTTTAGGATCGAAGCACAATCTACCCAAACAGAGAAATATGTGAATGCAATTCGAATAACATTTGTAACTCAGTGCTAGACTGTGTGTTTTAGAGTAAAATGGGCATAAGTAGGATTATATGGAGAGTGTGTTTCAGAATAAAAGTCCCATTCATTTACTTCACAGACTCAGTTTCATTGAAACAAGAAGTAAAACTCAGTTTAGCGACATCATAGGTCCATAATAAAGAGTGTGAATTCAGCTTGTTAACAACAACATATTTTTTGAGCAGTTTTCTTGGAAGGAAAGACTCCTTAGGTATTCTACTGAAAAAATGTGCAGAAATGATTACAAATTAAATTTGATATAAAATTCCCTCATTTGTTTGACCAAAGGTCAAAAGCTAAAAATTAAAGAATTCATATTTCAATTTTATTTGATTAAGGAGATGTATACCACACTAAAACTACTATAATAATGGCTTCTTTTTAATTTTGTATGACAGATGAATTCTACCTCCTTGGACTCTTGTGGCCTTCAGTCAGCCCTACAGCGAATGTACCCAACTCTCCCTTAATACATGAAAATATAATGTAGCTTTAAAAGTAGGTCATTATAGCAACAGTACATCCGTAAACAGTAAAAGATGGCTGAGTTGAGGGTCAGTGCTTCTGTCACTGAGCTGCAGTAGCTCATTTTCCCAGCCTGGCATCTAGCCCTATAAGTCACTGCCCTCAGTCTAGAGACTGCCTTTGCATATACAACAAAGACAGACATTTCTGGACACAATTCAGTGCTCCATGGTACAAGGCCACCCACTCTGAAATGCTTGTTTTCCCTTTATAACATGAGCTACGGTATTGTCCATCTGGCAAGAATATCCACCCAAAAGTTTTTATTCTAGAAGAAATATTAACTTGTTAATGAAGTTTCTATCTTTCAGTTTGTACTTTTAGCCCATCCACCAACTAAACTGAAAACTTTCATTTATATATAAAATTTATTTTTAAAAATGCCAATAAAGAGTATACAGCCTTTGCAAGCAGCTCTGAGACTGTAGGGACTGCAGTTCTTTGAGATAAATAATGTGACCATGTTCACATTTGCTATTTATCACTAAAGTTCCAGGTGTTGGGAACATCATAAACCAAAGAGAAGACATTTGACATGATTATTTCACTAGATGTAAAGTTAAGGGATTGCTATATTTATTACAATTCATCCAGAGGAGGACACAGAAAGGGATTTGTGCCCCAGATGAGACAGTTAAAATATTTAAAGTCTTGAACAATGTGGTAAACCAATTATCAACAGACAAGTGACATTTCTATATGCAGAGTCATTACGTATGGCTAAAGAAAGTAAAGAAAGTGGGGTGAAGATGACCCAGCAAAAAACAGCCTTTGTGTGCCCGCTCGTGGTTCTACTACCTGAAAAAGACAAGTGAATCTTTGCTGAGCTCACTGCTTGACTGGTTGATTCTAGCTCCACAAACCTGGCATGATGCTATTCACTCTTCTACGTCAGCCCACATGGCTGTAATTTGAGTTTAGTCTATCAGCTTGTAGGATCAGCTTCAGAGCAGATCAAGATTAAGAACACAGAGACAAAGTATAATCCCTATAACAAATCTCTCAGACACAGAATTTGTTCTAAACATACTAATGAATAGGTACTGGTATGAATAATGCTTTTGGATATTACTCTTCTTTAATTTCATAGAATTAAAATTGAGAGCAAATATTTTCCACCAAAATTATGCCAGTGCCTAATCTAGAACCAGTTCCATGCTTTTCAACCAAACAAGACTGGTGTCGGCACAGCAGTGCAAAATTACAAAGTTGGAACCATTAACGTCAGTGGCTATATGATGGGTTTTCTTCCCATGGAAGTAACCCTAACTTCTGCTACACTCTGTTCTCTAACCTGCAGAAATGTGGGCTGATTCTCAAAAGGCACTAAGTCAGAACCAGCTACACACTAGCACCAAGCAGCAACCTCAGGGACTGAAAAATTAAACCAAGGCAGTGGTCCCAAAAACTGCAGTTCCCCTAATGGCCACATGGGGCTTGCTCCACAGCAAGTCAATCCGCAATGACAATGTCACAAGGCCCAATGGTATTAAAAAATTATGTTTACAGCAAAGTACAAAAATTAGACTGGGCCTATATGGACAGTTTCCATCCTTTATGACAATTATACAGTTTTTTTTGTTTTGTTTTGTCTTTTACAACTCTTCCATATGAATACTGATAAGGCTTAAAATTAGGGGCAAGGCTGCTTTGACTGACAGTTGTGCCAACATATGCAGCTGCAGCCAGCAGCTGTCTGCTAAGCGTCACCTTGACTAATTCCGTTCACTGGACATCTTGACCATGTTTGTGCTGTTGGTGCTTTTGGGAGTATTTTTAATGGAGTTATCTGACAAATACTGTGGCTTGCTGTGTGGCACTGAGCATCCAAGAAGTCTGTGCTTAGTTCTGATGAGTAAAATTCTAGTATTTTAGTATCTGTTATTTAGCACTAATTAGCATATATGTATGTCTTTGCTTCCCCTCCAAAGTGATTTTGAATGCAGCTTGCTAACCAAGTTTGTTATCCTTAACTAATAACTTAGTAATTCATCCTCTCCTCCAAATATGGTAACTTCTGGCTGCAAAAAAACAACATGCCAGCAGCGCAAATGCTAACATTTAGGCTTCGAAATACAGAGCAAAAAGCCAAAACATGACATCATGGTGACTATATCTACCTTTTATACACAGTTTGTGACCAGCACTGGCACCAGCACCCCATTTTCAATGGAAAATAGATGCATCAATGCTCTGCCTGTTCTTTATCAATTTATTTTATAAAACATCAAAAGGTCACCTCTTTTAGTTAATAGGAGAGAGAAGAAAATAAATGTTGACTGATATGATGGTCTGTTGATTTTTTTTATTGTGCAAAATCTAGCAATGATTGGCTCTCTATCTAAGGCCCCAGTCACACAGGCCTAGAGACCGGTCGGCAACCCCATGGCAACCACTGGTTGCTATGGAGAAATTTGTATTCCCTGACTGGTTGATGAGTGGTTGCTGGAGGTTGCTGACAGTCAAATGGAAACCGTTCACCTTCAAAGTAAAAGCTTTTACTTTGAAGGTGAACGTTGTCCGTTATCCGATTGCGTTGCGCTTTTTCAAATTTCACTACTGCTCAGTGAGTAGCTTGCGAGTGCGACAAGTTGGCATCTTCCATGCAAACTACCGGCAACTGTGGCAATCTGTTAGCAACCAAAGCAATCACATGGAGGTTTCTGGTGCACCATGCACTTTGGGACAGCCAGGAACCTTCTGCAAACACTTGCCAACCAGTCGTGGAATGCACATTTTTTTCCTAGCAAGCAGTGGTTGCCAAACAGTTCCTAGACCTATGTGACTGAGGTTTAACATACAGATGGTACACCAGAAAAAAGGCTCAACTTTGTTGAGAGCAGTGAGTTAATACATGTTTACAGGTAGTTGTTGTGTGGTGTGACTGGAGGTCAGTGCCAGTGGGTGCAACAAGTCCTCAAAAAGATATGCTCTTCAAAATGTTCATGTTCAAATAATGTTTTTTGGGAAGTTAATCTGAAATGATTAGGAATTATTTGAAGTCAGTATTAAATAATTTAAGTGGTCAGTGTTGAGGAGTGTTCCAGGGATTTAACATATTCCTCCAACATCTTTCTTAATTCTAGCTGACATCTTCCCGCGGAGGGATTGCATTGCACTGGCATCCGTGTGTGTCTGCTCCTTTTTAAACACCATCCATGTGTGGCCAGAGCCCCACTTGACAATGACGCAGAGTGATGCCCCCTCAAAAGCACAGAAAGAGGAAATCTGTGATGAATCACGTCCCATGGAGGGAAAATGTGTTAAATAGTACTTGGACACTGCAGCATGATAATTTTCTATCACAGCAGCCTATAAGTATCTGACAAGCCCTATGCTGACTCGGCAGTCTGTTACAAAATGGCAGGCGTGCCCTTTTATCTCGGTACATGTTTCACAGCAATTGGACAATCAGCCACTGCAGTGAAAATCCATAGTATTGATCGGCCTGTATCTTCTCTATAATTCTCCACCAGGAAATCCCTGATGACAAATTATATCTGCACCAGTTTTTGATTGGTGCTTTGATGTAAGCGATCTCCAAGGGCAGACTGAGGAACTGGTTGAAGCTTTATTAACTGAGTCTAAGCTGGCTCTTCCTCGTCTCACACCTGCCCAAAGGCAGACCTTCTGTCAGTCATATTGCAGGCAGACAGTCAAAACCGCTTCAGTGAGTCGGAATATACACCTGCACATACAGGCCACCCAGCATCATCACAGAGAGAAACGTAGGCCTACTACTGGGCGGGATAGCTGGCTGTGAAGGTGACTGTCTGCCTCCTGTGTCTAGACTTGAAGAACACACACACATGCCAATATAAGCGTGGCACAATAAATCTTGCATCAGATATCGCACAACTTTTTCCGGTTTATTTCTAGATCAGAGGAAAGTCATTGCTGTATTTCATTACAATTTACAACATGTATACCGCATTTTTATAAGTCTATCCCGAGATAGTCACTGCCTTTTATTATGCCTTTGTAAATTGTGCTGCAGTGTTAAGTTTCAATTTACTGTCAGTGTAAGCGGTCATTTCATTCAAGCAGCTCTTATTCTGTTTCCCTTGCATCTGCCATAATGGCACTGCTACAGTAGAGCTAACCATCTCCTCCAATCGGCTGTTTATGAACGCAACGCAAAAAGGTAGAAAAGGCAGCACAAGACAAATTAAATGTGATAGTGTTTTCTACTGATTCTAAACAAACACACGCCTTTTCTCACTCTCTGCTTTTAGCACTTTATGTGTATAACGAGCCTTATCATTATGCACTATGTACTACTCCCTTTTTTCCTCAGTTGATAACCCTGACCACAATGCACTGCTCAACACACTGGAGTGCACACATCAAGAGGCCTCTTCTAATCCTGGCGGGGTACTTAGTACGCATCAAAATTGGCGAAGAACTTTTCCGAAATCCACTGTCATAAATCCGATGATTTTTGAAAGGAGAAGGGGAGAGAGAAAGCCCTTTATTGGAGAGTCGGGTGTGTGTGCTTGGGGGGGGGGGATAA
>VUQS01006441.1:4141-20382 GCA_015108495.1 Heterochromis multidens
TGTGTGTGCGACTCCTGTTGAACTGGACAGACTTAAGATCTGTGCATTGGCAGGATCTGTCCGTGTGTTAGAAGACCAAAGTGAGCCAAATAAGGCCAAGGCGAGCCAAGGCTTTCGACCAAAAGCCTGTGCAGAGAATTAGGTTTTAATATTGTGTAAAATAGTTTGGTAAATGAGGCTTCTAATGCAACTGCCAGACGTATAAATTGCAGAATTAACAATTAATGTAAATTATAAATTGAATTGTAAATCATGAAAGAGGGAAACAGATGGCAGCCAGAAGGTAAGGACAGGGCAAACGGACACCCTCGTCTGTGCTGTTTCTGCTAGAAGGCGGTTTGCCTTTGTCCAACTGTCAGAAAGTCAGTCGGAAAAAAAACAAAAACAAACTGCGCTGTGGCTGCTCAAACCACGTCTGATGTATAAAAATGCTGCCTACAACTGTGCGCTACACTGTTCTGTCACTGTTACCCGTCTATGACCTGTATCTCTAGCTTCTACACATAGTGACTAGGGTTGTCACGGTACTAGAATTTCAAACTCGATACCAATACTCAGGAAAATACTCGATACTCAGTACCATTTTCGATACCACGGGGAAGATTTTGACAGAAGTAATGAAAAAGTCACACAGTATCTTGAAAAAGTTAACTTGTTAATTTTCAACTAATTTTCCCAATTATAAGTTAACAAAATAAGTATAAGATTAAGTTTAGAGGTTTTACTTGTTGTACAAATTATTTAGATCATTTAATTACAGATCGTGAAGGTAAAATATATTTTAGTACCTACTATTAAAGAGAGGGTACAACAAACAACACAACACCTAACACATCTAAATAATTTCATTATTGTAGAAGAAGAGCATTATGGAAAAGTTCCAAAAGAAATCTGGATAAAGTGTGGTATCAGTTATGCTAAAATAAAAAGATATAAAAAAACATTGTGAAAGATTGAACCGGTCACTGCCTGCATTTTAACACTGACCTCACAGCTGCTCCAACAAAATAAGAAACACATTTTATTAAATTATTATAAAAGTAGAAAAGTTCAAGTTTATCATCTTGTCCACATCTGCCTGCAGCCTCTATTCAAATCCACTCTGTCACGGCTCAATATTCTATCAGTGATCGTCTGACCAGCCTGCAATAGTGATTCATCTTTTATCTAACTACAGTCTGTTAGCTGCTACATTAATGACATCAAACGGTTAATGTGGCTATCAGGTAATTGCTAATAGTTAAACTGCTAATGTCAACATGTGCACCGGCCAGGTTAACATTTATGATAACTGTTTAATACTCTAGTTTTACTGACCTCTTTTAAGTCCTCCTAAAGTGTTGTTCAGTGTTATGAACGTTAAACTACTTCAGCTGTTAGTGAGAGGAAGAGCTGTGTGTGTGTCTGCAGCAGTGCTGTGTGAAGTTGTATCAGCTGGAGGAGGTCAAGACGGCACCGTTGGTACTGATATTGCTGAGTATCTTAATTTGATATTAATTTTTAGTATCGATGAATAGGTTTTTTGACAATCCTATAATGCACAGCTCCACATTTGGTGGAAACCAAACACAGCCTATCAGTACAGACACCTCATACCAACTGTCACGCACGGTGGTGGAGGGGTGATGATTTGGACTTGCTTTGCAGCCACAGGACCTGGGCACATTGCAGTCATTGAGTTGACCATAAACTCCTCTGTATACCATTCTAGAGCTTAAGTTTAAGTTTGGCCCAAATTAGGTCATGTAACAGGACAATGATCACAAGCACAGCAGCAAATCTACAACAGAATGGCTGAAAAAGAAAAGAATCAAGGTGTTGCAGTGTCCCAGTCAAAGCCCAGACCTCAACCTGATAGAATTTCTGTGAGACCTTAAGAGAGCTGTGCATGAACAAATGCCCACAAACCTCAATGAACTGAAGCAATGCTGTAAAGAAGAGTGGGCCAAAATTCCTCCGTGATGTGATAGACTGATAAAGTCATATAGAAAATGATTGCTGCTGAAAGTGGTTTTACAGCTATTGAATCATGGGGTTGTACTTAGTTTCACAGGACTCTATGCAGTCCTGTGAAAACTTTCTTTTTGCATGACTGTACACCTACAGCTTACTTTAAGACTAAACTTAAGGACTAAAACTCCACCCACATATGAAATGATTCACTTACTTCCCATTGCTTTGCAGCTGACAGCTGGTCACCAGTGGACATTGCAGGCACATAGATTGCAGATGAATCCCTTTTGTATATTCTTTGCTCCTATTGGTGCTTGCCTCAAACTTGAGAGTAGTATTACTCAGTACTCACACAGTTTGCATCGTTCATGGTTTGCCTGTTATTTGCCAAAATAAAAGTCTTCTTTATATCATTTGAATTAAAATAATTTGGATTCTAATCTCTAGACACCAAGTTGCAAGGGGAATTTTTAAAATTTTTGTATGCATCTATCCATCCTACCACTTTCCCTCCAACTTATCCAGTTAGGGATGCAGGGGGTGGAGCCTATCCCAGCTTTCATAGGGTAAGAGTATTGGTACACCCTGGACAGGTTAGCAGTCCATCGCAGGGCTAACAGAGAGACACACAAGCACAAACTCTCCCATCCACACCTACAGCCATTTTTCTTTCTCCAGTCAACCTAACAAGCATATCTTTGGGTTGTGGTAGGTTTCATATTTTGGCAAGTAAAAAAATCTGAAACATTATTGGAAAATATTATTGAAACATTTAAAGATAATAAATCTTACAGTATTTAGCTGCACTCCTTCACCATGAAGCCTGGGTTCCTGTTTCAGCTGTTCACTTTCTCCTCGATTCATGACTGACAAGCACAAATAAAGAGCCTCCACCAAAGTGACTTTAATAGCAGTTGTGATTTTGATGTTTTAACAAGTCTGTCAAGAGCCCGTAGCCCCCTCTGTCATTCTCACTTTGTGCGTTCATCATGAAATAGCTAGTTTGTGTCAGGGTGGTGGTGTGAGGCCAGTTTATTTTGTGAGGCGCCGCAGTGGCTAGCCAAACAAACAACTGATGTTCGATTGAGTCTTTGAGAGAGCAAACTCTCAGAGGGAGCAGCGGAAAACTTTGTTACAACTCTCCGCTCTCTTTCTCTGTCTGTCTGTCTCTGTCGCTGCAATAATCAGGTTTTGTTCTTGACCAATGAGAGAGCGAGAGACGAAGAATGTTTACATTCAGTACGTATCCGTGGCAAAGTGTTGTTGCTGTGGGCAACAGCCGGTCTCTAACGGCCTGCTCTGAATAGAAGGAAGAATACTCTGCTTGTCCACTTGTCTCTCAACCCTATTCACCAGTTTGTGTGAGCATGTGTGTGTGTGCTGGAGGAACCTTGTAGTTTCTATGTGTATGCGCTCATGCATTGTGGAGATAATGAGAATGGTAGAATTGATGAAACCCAGCAGACAGACATGGCAAACATGTACCTGTTTTCTTTTTTTCTCCCTCTCTATTCCCTCCCTCTACATTTGAATACACCCAGGCTTGGTTTCAACTGCTATTTATGCCCAGTGGATGGCTGAACCATCCATGGGTAAAATTAATGCCAAACACCCATAGACAAAGTAGGCCAAAACTGCAGCAAGTAAGTGAAGACAAGTTTAGTTTGCTGCTCAAATCGTCTTCTCATTAATGCCAGGACACAAGTAGCCCCACAGACAGTTTAATGTCTAAGCAATAGGTAGGTTATCATCTTCTGGAAGCACTGCAGTTATGTCAGCACAGTTGGAGGTATTTCAGATTCAGAAACATTGAAAAATTGCAGAAAATTGGTATTCTTTGGCAGAGCATGGTGAGAAGTGTCAACCATTTTCAGCCGAGCAGTTTTTTTGTCTTTTGTTTGACAGCCTTTTATTCTAAAACTTGTGCAGATAAACCCGAACATCCTTATGGACAAATGGGGGATTTTTGTGGTGTGTTTTTGGTTAACCAACCCTTTAATTAATTAAGTTCATTTTGCAGGACAGCAGTGTCCCTCAACAGCTGAACAAAGTCTTAAAGGACCCCCTCTCTTAAGTGCAGCGATTATAACCCACTGGAGAAACTGAGACATGCCCAGAGCGGTTGTAGTCAGGCTCTATTTACACACTCTGGATTACTTTGGTGTGTGTGTGTGTATGTGTGCATGTGGATATGTGTCTGCATGCTTGCGTGTGTTTCTCCTGGCACTGTAAAACCCTCGTGCCCTGCCTTTCACATCGCAGCTGTTGTCCAATCACAGGGGGTAAAAAGTTAATCACATGACCCCATGTGGGTAGACTTTGCCATGTCACTTGATGCCCTCTGTATTTGAGCTGCTTTTGCCAGAACATGGGCATGCAAACACATCGAAGTGAAACGTTCTCACTCAGTGCTTTTGTCTAAATAGCCCTGCCATTGCTGCTACACTGCCTCCATGTCGTTCCAAATGTTGCTGTTGCCTTATATAATGACTGCATTAAGGAGGACTTTGTGAGTTATTTCATAAATTCCCACATATATTGCTGTCACCTGGGGAGTCAGGTGGCTGCAGCTGTGATTGCAAATTACAAAGCTGTTAAGATATGGACTCACGTACATGCACAGAGACAAACATACACAATGGCTGACAGAGTGACTTGTTGAAAGTACGAGGTAAAAAGGTTTCTCTTATACTCCCTTTCATCCAGTTGCTTCCCTCTCCCTCTCTCTCCCTCTCTCTGTCAGGATGCCTTCACACTGACATCACCCTTTTAACTAGGCAAGTTTCAAACGTAAAGACACACAGTCACACACCGCAGGCATACGGCCCCTGTAAAGGGGCAGGGTGGTGTCCTCTTTATTAGACCATGCCTGACATGGGAAACACAGTGGATCATGAGATTGGGCCTCTCATTATCACCTGACTATAGATAACAGGGTAGTGAAAACGAGCTCAGGGATGAATTAAGTTTGAGCTATTTTTGATAAAGTCAGTTCAAGGACGGTTAGACGTGTACTTTGTGGTGAGAGAAACTTATATATGCAACATCTTATATGTAGAAATGACATGAATTAATTTTAGTGTTAGGCCCCCAGCGGCATCCAGTATGGAGCAGGCAGTAGTCGAGCCGCAAGAAGACCTGAATAATCAAAGAAGCTTTGGCAAGAAGAAAATCTGACTTGTACAATGGTGTCAGTCAGCCAATCTAAGTATTTATTTAAGAATCATGGGCCCAGCAGAAATATTCTTATAGTTTTAAAGCCAATTATTCTTTGTGTGGTGATTTTAGCCTAACTCTACTGTATATGTGATTTCACAACACATGCTTTTTTTCTTCCCTGATGAGAATGATTATTAGAAGAATGACTAATTGCTGCACACACTGACACAAGCTGTGCATGATCTAACTTTTGTAAATGGAATAGCCATCTTACAGAAATGCTGATTCTTGGATCATTTTTGAGTCAGCAATATGAAGGGTTCTTAAACTGACTACTGACTTATGTAGACAACTTTGCTAACTCTTATCTTTGGTAGCTACACAGATGTTTGGCACAAGTGCACATGGCTAACAAATAAAATAAAAATAAAAAAATCTTTATTTCTTTCCTCTCTCTTGTTCCAGAAAACTTTGAGTTGCTGCTTTCTTTTACATCAAATCTGACCTGCACTCTGTTTGACAGCGCCTACTCCGCCCTGGCATCCGACTGTCGCCCTCTTGTGTTTCAGCTGTTCAATGACATCAAACGCCACCTTTCTGGAGACTGTAATTCCTCCTTGGACAGTGCTGTGCGTCGATTCTACAATGACCTCTTCCCACTGGTCTATCGCCGCCTGCTCAATCCTGGGATAGGCCAAACATCAGTCCATATCTATAACTCCCTTTCAACCAATCATGATGACTGCTTGCGCATGACACGGCAGGACGTCAGCCCATTTGGACCCCATCCTCGCCTACTTGTCAGCAGCCTGTCACGGGCACTCGGGCCTGGTAGAGCGCTGAGCCGACTGCTAAGACTGGCTGGAGAGGTTGTGAATGCGACCGAAAAGGTGGCATTATCCAGAGAGTGTGTGCGAGGGTTAGTGAGGATGCAGTATTGTTCCCACTGCAGAGGGCTCACACTGATACGGCCCTGTACTGGACTGTGTATCAACATCATGAGAGGATGTCTGGTAAGTCTATGAAAGTTTGTGCATTGACTGTTCTTATCTGTTTTTTAAAGGAATTAGTAGCAAATAGCAATGAGGTTGCAGATTGCAACCAAGTGAATACCCATCCCTCGCCTATTACCTTTTCTAAGTGACGAGAACAATCTATGGTGCCAGTGCCTTCTCAAGTCGATCAACATCTCTTTGGTATTTTTCACATTCAGAAGCAGATGATTTCTCCCAGACCACATCAAATCATCTACAACCCCAATTCCAAAAAAGTTGGTACGCTGTGTATAATGTAAATAAAACAGAATGCAATGATTTGCAAATCTCATAAAACCATATTTTATTCACATTAGAACACAGAAAACATATCAAATGTTTAAACTGAGACATTTAACTTTTTCATGAAAAATATAAGTTCATTTTGAATTTGATGGCAGCAACACATCTCAAAAAAGTTGGGATGGGGGAACAAAAGGTTGGAAAAGTAAGTGGTCTTAAAGAGAAACAAGTGGAAGAACATTTTTTTGTTTCTTTTTTATTATTGAAATTTTTATTAGGAAGCAGAAATGTACATGGTGTATCACAAATCCATAATTCACCTTGACATTAATTTTTTTGTTTTCTTGTACAGCAAATGTGGAATCAAAACCTGTACACCTAATTAAGGAAGTTCCCTTAACCTTGAGTAGCTTACCAACTATGAAGGAGTGGAAATGCCACACATGATTATCAGCTTACATAAAATCTGATCTAAATGATGATACATAGTCAATCCAAGATTCCCAACAGTTTAAAAACTTGTCCTCTTCATGTATTAAAATAAATGTCAACTTCTCAGTCACATAAATGTCATGAACTACGTTAATCCAGTCCTCAACTGAAGGAGACTCTGTTAACAACCAGTAGTAGTTTAACTAATTGGTGTGTGTCCTCTGGCTTCACGGATAGATAAAGCTGGGAATCATCTGCATAGCAATGAAAATGTATGCTATGCCTTCTAGTATTACCTAAGGGAAGAATGTATAATGTAAATAGAATTGGTCCTAGCACAGAACCCTGTGAGACTCCATAATTAACCTTGCACTGTTGTTTATTTAATTTGTCCCATGCTTCCAATTGTAATGTGACCCCCCCCCCTTCCCATTTTTCCATTATGTATGTTGTGTTTTCCCCTTTTAATTCTTGTAATCTGTTGTATAATTTAGAAATATATCTAACCCGTGGGACTGATTTATAAGTCATTAAAAAGATCATCAGAACACCTGACTTGGCCTTATTCAAATCTTCCTTTTTAATTACTTTCTCTATATGATGTCTAATTTGTAAAAACCTATAAAAGTCTTGATTTGTTAAGCCATGTTCTTTTAACTCCTCAAAGCTGTACAAAGTCCCCCCGTTATAAAAATCCTTCTATTTTTAAAACTACAATCTGTTTCGTTGGGAATAAAATTTGAATCATAAGCAACCCATTGTATTTATCAATAGGGTTCTTTGTTTTGGTTCTCCCTGACCACACCAAACAAAATTTAAGTTGGGTCTCTATCCATGGGTTAGTGTTGTTTAAGTGCTTGGGCAAGACACTGTTCCTGTTATAGCCTGTAGTGGAATATCACTTGATATTTGGTATTCCATCTCCTTACACTTTGCTGTGTGGGATGAGTTACATATATTAATTAAAGTTTTAATTTGTGTTGCTTTGAAATGATATACGTACTACTTGGAAGGGAAAGACCACCTTTCTCTTTGGCTAGTTGTAAAGTCTTGTACCTAATTCTTGGTCTCGTTCCCTGCCAAATAAATACTGAAATCAGTTTATCTAGTTTCGAAAATTTTCCCTGGGGAAATCCACTGGTATTGTCTGAAACAAATAAAGAAATTGTGGTAATATGTTCATTTTGACAGCTTCTACTCTTGTGCAATACCTCAAAAGGTTAACATGTTCCATCTTGACAGGTCTGATTTAATCTTTGAAATCAAATTATCATAATTTATTGATATAATTTTATTGAGATTTTGAATACTTCATTGAATCTGAATTCCATTTTATTTTGAGTTTGTCTATGACAAATTGATTTGGATTGTAACTAAATGCTAATGCTTGAGATTTGTGCATATTTAACTTGTAATCAGATAACTCTTCGTATTCTGATAAAACTGTAAATACTCCTGGGAAATAAATATCTGGGCACCCTAAATATATTAAAATACCATCTGCAAAAAGTGCTGTTGTTTGCTCCCTTTGAGCCATTGTAATACCATATTTTTTTTGGTATTTGCAAAGAGCAATGGAGACATGGAACAGCCCTGCCAGCATCCCCTCTCTAGTTCAAAGGATGTTGATAATCTACCTTTGATCCTTATCTTAGCTATTGTTTTGTTGTATAGTGCCTGTTTAGTCCTAATGAAAAAGTCATATAGGTTAAATTTGGACAAAACTCTATACAGAAAGGACCAGTCGACAGAGTCAAAGGCTTTTTCTGCATCTAATCCCAGAATGACTGCTTCCTCACTGTACTTTCTTATGTATTGAATCTGTAGTGTACGCCTAATATTGTCTTGCATCTGTCTTTATCTTATAAATCCTGTTTGATCTAAACAAATAATATCTGGAAGTATGTTTTCTAATCTTTTGGCTATAATTGAAGCAAAAAGCTTATAGTCCTGATTCAAAACTGAATGGTCTATCCTTGGTATAACTGCAATGACTGCTTCCCTCCATGAGAGGGGAGTGTCACCGGTCTGAAGGACACAATTAAATGTTTTCAGTAAGAGGGGAGTTAGTGGTTGTTTAAATGTTTTATACCATTCTGCAATGTATCCATCTGATCCTGGATATTTATTACATTTAAGCCTCACAATTGCTTTCTCCAGTTCCAGCCAATAACTTTTGATTTTGTGATTCAGAAATTTTAAGAAGCTTAAGTGTATCCAATAGAGAGTTTGACTCCGGGTCCTTTCAAAGCATTTTTTTTGAATTTCCTGGGTTCTAAGTTTTATTTCCTTTATTGTTAGGTCTTTAATTTTGAGTATTATTCTCTCTGTTTGGTGTTTCTGTAATTTATAGGCCAAAAGTTTGGCTGATTTATTACCTATTTCATAATGATTTTGTTTCAAAAATGTGAGTTTCTTCTGAATTTCTAAACAATATAGATCATTCATTTGATTCTTTATTTCTTTAAGCTTTTGGGTGATGTTAAATTTATATTGTCTTTATGTTCTCTTTCAAGAGTTTTTAGTTCTGTTTCTAATTCGTTTAATTTCTCTTGTTTAAGTTTCTTTTGAAGTGACGTTTTTGCTATAATCCTCCCCTTCACTACTGCTTTGCAGGGATCCCATACTATTAGGGGTGACCCTTCTCCATTGTCATTTTCTTCCAAGTACCTGTGAATTTCTGTCTCCAATTCATCGTTCATTGTTCTTTTCAGTACATTTGAGTTCAGTCTCCATGAAAATGTATTATTGATGTTTTGAATTTATAAATCCATATAAACTGGACTATGGTCAGAGAGATCCATTACCCCAATTTGGCATGACCCTATTCTCCCAATATCCTTATTAAACATAAAAATAGTCATTCCTATAGTAGGATGAATGAGATATTGAGAAGAAAGTATAATCTCTAATTTTAGGATTGAATTCCCGCCACACATCACAGACTATTATTTCCTTGAGCACTGCCCTCATTTGACTGCTCAGGGCATTATTCTGGTGATGAGAAATACCTGATGCATCCTAGTATGTGTTCAAACTTAAGTTAAAGTCCACCCACTTATCACTAAACCTTGTGCTTTGGTTATCATTAAGTCAAAAATATATTTGTAAAATCTCCAATTGGCACCTGCAGGAGCATATTTATTCAACAAAGTGACTTCAATTCCATCTAATTTACCAGTGACCATAGTAAATCTTCCTTCTTTATCCTTAAACTCAATGTTTGTTAAAGATGTACCTGGATGAGATCAGAATTGCTACACCCCTACTATGCCCTGATATACAGGAAGATAATGAAGCTTGTTTAAACCCCTTATGTTTGGCATGCTCTGAGTCTGATAATTCAATTCAATTCAATTTTATTTATATAGCGCCAAATCACAACAAAAGTCGCCTCAAGGCGCTTTATATTGTAAGGTAAAAACCCTACAATAATACAGAGAAAAACCCCAACAATCAAACGACCCCCTATGAGCAAGCACTTGGCAACAGTGGGAAGGAAAAACTAAGTGAGTTTCTTGTAAGAAAACTATCCCTGCTTTGTCCTTTCTTATTTTCCCCAGAATTTTACTTCTCTTTGCTGAGTTAGTAATAGAGGTGGGAATCACCAGACACCCCACGGTACGATATTATCACATTAGTTCACGCACATGCAATACTCAGCAATAACATATTTTGTAATTTATCACCTTTTTTTTTTTTTTTTACAAATTATGTCCTCAAAGTTAAAGTTTGCTAATATTTGTTTTATCCAAAAAGATAAAGTTATCTCACTTCAGTTATTTTTTTGCTACAAAACACATAAATGTTGCCATAAGATGGGGTCAGTCTGCTATCAGTCTGCAATTGAATGGGATCAAGCTGACAATTATACTCAACCTGTTTCTTCACATATCTGTTGCTGTCTACATGGACAAAAATTCACATTTAACTCTTACATTTGCACTCAGCAGCCTTCCTGTTCTATAGGAATATAACCAGAATACAACCAGCTGGCAGCCAGTGAGTCCAGCCCCCTCGAGTTGTGCTCACTGACAAAGACTCATTCAGACTGATGGCAACATGTTGGCAATCTGTCTGCATTTGATAGCAATTATTTGCAAACAATCTCTGAGAGTGATTGCAGTCAGTCCAGGTCAGACTGCGACTGTTTGCAGAAAGTTTGCCTTCTATCAGGCAACCTGTGCAATCACCTTGTGATCAAAAGTGGTCAGGAGTGTGCAACACCCTCAAGCTCTGAGCAACCACTTAGTCACCACAAGTTGTAATTGGTCATAGAAAAAAAATATGATCACCAGGGAGCCACAGATTTTTTTGTAGATGCAAGGAAGTTGCTGTCCTATTTTTATTCGTGTGACTGAGCTGTTAGCTTGCTCTGAGTTAGGCGCTAGATTTGTCAAGCTAAGTGTGTCCAGTGTTGGATGTTTTTTTGGTTGAGTCGATTTAATGTAGGTTTGCTCGGTTAATGTTATTTCAGGATTTTGGTGATGAGCCCTGTGGTGATGATATGGTATGGTTAGTAATATCCTTTAGATTGTAAGATACTAGATTGACTGAAGTTATCCGTTTCTCCATTATATAATTGCTATGGTGGACATGTTTATAAAAAACCTTCCCCCTTGCTACTCAAATATATAAAGAACATGTAGAACACAGAATAATGAACCATAAAACAGATGAATGTCAGAAGGTCTTCCTGTTCTGAGGTCTCTCTTGTGACTTGAAGTAACTGTGGCAAAGTGTTGGTTCAGATGGAAGTTCCCCATACTGCATTGCTCAATGAGGGCCCTCTTTTACAACTGTAAATTGGCTCATGCCTTCATTAGCACATTCAGATCCCAATCCAATGTGTGTAAAACAAGAATACTTATGCCTTAGCATTAAAGAGTCTTCTAAGTAGCATTGTGTGATCACTATTGTCCAGAAGTCACAGACGCATAGTAGTGTGATTGTTGCCTCATCTCTGTTTAGCGTCTCTGTTTAAGACATCATCACAAAGGGTCACTTGTATATTTGTCTCCACTGTGTGTTCTGATTCTGTCTGATAGTCATTGATACTGTCTCTATAATGGATTAGCGGACATAACGTAATGTTAAGAAAAGAAAAGCTTTTGTAATGTTGTTACCTCACAGTATGATGGGACGTTTTGTCTGCACAGTGAGCATCTCTTTGTTATTCCCTTCTGAAAGTGACCAGTTTTTCTTTGTACCCCTGCTGCTGGATTTCTGCCGGTTGGCCTGTCGATTTCGAAGCTCGTGGTGTGCACCACATCAGTGCATTAATTTTATCAATTGGGTTTGCCAGGGGCTTGTACACCATCACCGGGACCCCTCTTCTCACCATATACTCGGTGGCTTCTTCCGCTGAGTTGTAAAGTCTCGACAGGAATGGAGTTTGGAAGCGTAGTTTCCTCTCTCTTAATACTTTCTTTTCTTCTTTATATTCCCAACGCTTCCTGAGGGCCTCCAGGGCGTAGTTGTGTTCCAAATACACTTTTCTTTCCTTGTATACAAACCCTCTTTCTGCCGGGCCAGCTTCAAAATGTCTTCTTTGGCTCTAAAGCTGGTGAACTTGACCACTGACGGCTTCGTGGCCAATGTTCGATGCGCCCTTTCTATCTTCAGATCAGTTGTCTAAAGAATTTCCAGCTCCTCTTTTAATATGCTTTCCACAAATTCTGTCATAGTGGGGAAGCTATCTTCTGACCCTTCTGCAATACCACCTTACGTTATCCCATCTTGATCTTCCCTCCTGGTCAGTTAGCTTACCTTCCAGCTTCCTCTGAAGTTTCCAGTGCGGTCTCTTCCATCACCTTCATTCTTTCCTCCGCTTCAGAAATTCCCTCTTCCACTTGGTCCGCTTCTGTTGTTTTTTCTTTCATTTCGTCTTTAATTGCACAGAGTTCCATGCCATTTTCTCAATGGAAATCCTTCAGCTATTGAAGGATTGTTTGTTTGTTTGTTAAGGTAGCCATGTCTCTAACTACCTCTTGCCCCTCTGTTTCCGAATGGCTGTTGTTGTCAGGGTCAGACTCTCTGGCTGTTACGGACCACCCTTTAATTTGGGAAACGTTGTTTTGTCTTCCTTTAGGCATAGTATCAATGTCTTTTGAGTGTCACTTAACCAAGATTTAAAATAAACCTATATAAAAGAGTATTTTTAAGTAGGGATCGATAAGCTCGAGTTAAGCTGTTAAGAGTTAAGTCCCAGCTGGAGGAACATTTTGCAACTAATTAGGTCAGTAACATGATTGGGTATAAAAAGAGCATCTACAAATTGTGTAACAATTTCAGAATCATGTTCATGTTCAATGTAAAATTGCAAAGACTTTGAATATTTCATCATCTACAGTACCTAACATCATCAAAACGTTTTAAGAATCTGGAGTAATCTCTGTGCACAAGGGACAATGAATATTAAATGCCTGTGATCTTCGGGCCCTCAGACAGAGATGACTTCTGTCATGGAAATCACTGCATTGGCTCAGGAACACTTCCAAAATTCATTGTCTGTGAACACAGTTTGTTGTGCTATCCAAAAATGCAGATTAAAAAGAAGACATATGTGGACATGATCCAGAAACGGCAAAGGCAAGGCAAAGTGGAAACTGTTCTTTGGTCAGACGAGTTGAAATTTGAAATTCTTTTTTGAAAACATTCTTCCAGACTAAAGAGGAGAAGGACTATCCGGCTTGTTATCAGTGCTCAGTTCAAAAGCCTGCATCTCTGATGGTATCGGGGTGCATTAGTGCCTATGGAATTGGCAGCTTGCCCTGCTGGAAAGGCACCATTAATGCTAAAAGATAGATACAGCTTTTAGAGCAACATATTCTCTCACCCAGATGACGTCTTTTTCAGGGAAGACAATGCTAAACTGCAAACTAAACATTCCTCTCCCAAATGTCCAGCCTCTGGTTTCCTCAGTTCCCAGATGTTTAGACTGTTGTTAAAAGATGGAATACTACACAGTGGTAAACATGGCCATGCCCCAACTTTTTTGAGACCTGTTGCTGACATAAAATTCAAGATAAGCAAAGATTTTTCTTAAAATGTTGCATTTTCTTAGTTTAAACATTTCATATGTTTTCTATGTTCTATCATGAATAAAATATGGGTTTATGATAATTGTAAATCATTGCATTCTGCTTTTATTTACATTTTACACAGCATCCCAACTTTTTTGGAACTGGGTTTGTTTTATATGTGCAACCACTGCAGAATCATTAAAAGTTTGAGCTTCAGTAACTTCTCTGTTGGATTGGAGCACGCGGGTCAGCCTTCGCTCCCCACGTGCATCAGTGTGCCTTGGCCACCCACGACCCTGTCGCTAGTTCACCACTGCTCCTTCCTTGGACCACTTTTGATAGATACTGACCACTGCAGACCGGGAACACCCAACAAGAGCTGCAGTTTTGGAGATGCTCTGACCCAGTCATCTAGCCATCACAATTTGGCCCTTGTCAAACTGGCTCAAATCCTTACGCTTGCCTATTTTTCCTGCTTCTAACACATCAACTTTGAGGACAAAATTTTAACTTGCTCCCCAATATATCCCACCCACTAACAGGTGCAATGATGAAGAGATAGTCAGTGTTATTCACGTCACGTCAGTAGTCATAAAGTTATTCCTGATCTGTGTAATTATTTAGTCCCCTGCTGAATTTGTAAGTTTGCTCACTTACAAAGAAATGAATAGTCTCAAATTTTTATGGTAGTTTCATTTTAATGGAGAGAGACAGACTATCAACCAAAAATCAAGAACCAGAAAAAAACACATTCCATAAAAGTTCTAAATTAATTTGCATGTTATTGACTGAAATAAGTATTTAACCCCCAAGGAAAACATGACTTAGTACTTGGTGCAGAAAGCCTTTCTTGTAGTTGGTCACCAGGTTTGCACACATCTAAGGAGGGATTTTGGCCCACTTCTTTTTACAGAAACTCTCTAAATCCTTTCATTTCTTGGCTGCCCCTTGGCAACTCGAAGCTTAAGCTCCCTCCATAGATTTTCTATAAGATTGAGGTCTGGAGACTGGCTAGGCCACTCCATGATCTTAATGTGCTTCTTCTTTAACCACTCCTTTGTTGCCTTGGTGGTATGTTTGGGTCATTGTCATGCTGGAAGATTCATCTTCAGTGTTCTGGCTGAGGAAAGGAGGTTCTCTTCCAAGATTTTACAGTACATGGCTTGTCCATTGGCTCCTCAATGCAGTGAAGTCGTCTTGTACCCTTAGCAGAAAAACAGCCCCAAAGCATAATGTTTCCACCTCTGTGCTTGACTGTGGGGATGGTATTCTTTGGGTCATACTCAGCATTTCTTTTCCTCCAAACTTGGCGGGTCGAGTTGATGCCAGAGAGCTTGATTTTGCTTTCATCTGACCATAGAGCTTTCTCCCAAGCCTTCTCTGAATCATTTAGATATTCACTGGCAGACTTAAGATGGGCCTGTACATGTGCCTTCTTGAGCAGGGGGACCTTGTGGGCGCTGCAAGACTTCATTCCATTACGGCGTTGTGTGTTACCAATGGTGTTCATGCCACCTTCAGATCATTAACAAGCTCCTCCTGTGTAGTTTTGGGCTGATCCACCACCTTTCTCACAATCATCCTCACCCCATGAGGCAAGATCTTGCATGGAGGGCGATTGATGGTCATTTTCTTCCATTTCCAAATAATCACACCAACAGTTCTCATCTTCTCACCAAGCTTCTTGCTGATGGTCTTGTAGCCCATTCCAGCCTTGTGCAGGTCTACAATCTTGTCCCTGATGTCACAGTTGCTGGTCACAGTTGCTCCAGGACAGTGAGGACAGTAATTAACAAGTTAAAATACAAATATTAAATAATAAAATATGTTACAAAATTAGAAAATATTACAAATAGCTCTAATATATAAATATCCTAATATATTACACAAAATTAAATATAGATAACTTGAATTGAGGTGCCCCTCTTATCATACTGCCTTTATTATATTAAGGGTGTACAGTTGTTGCAGTGTATACTTGTGCTTTAGATAGAGGAGTTGTACAGAGAGAGCCACAGGCAGGAATGAGTTCCTGTGTCGTTCAGTGGTGCATTTGGGTAATCTCAGTCTCTCACTGAACGTGCTCCTGTGACTGGCCAGCATGTCATGGAGTGGGTGGGAGGTATTGTCCAGCATTGTCCTTAACTTAGACAACATCTGCCTCTCTGACACCACCTTTAGAGAGTCCAGCTCCATCCCCACAATGTTACTGGCCTTGCTGATCAGTTTATTGAGTCTGTTGGCATTCACTACCCTCAGCCTGCTGCCCCAGCATGCAACAGCATAGAGTATGGCACTGGCCACAACAGACTCATAGAAAATCCTGAGACAGATGTCTGACAGATGTTAAAAGACCTCAGCCGCCTCAGAAAATAGAGACGGCTCTGGCCCTTCC
>VUQS01006452.1:1882-12921 GCA_015108495.1 Heterochromis multidens
TGGAAACAATGAACAAAAAAGATCTGTAAGACATGAAAGAGATAGAGTTCTGTCATTAAAACTTCTCAGGGCTGCAACATGGCAATATACAAACCTGTTTTGGATATTCTTCTTTTTACAACCCTTATGGAATTGCCTACAATTCTTTATAGTGATTTTTCCTGAGTGAAAGAGAGCCACATTTGGCAGCATTAAAAATGGGATGTATGGGTGGGCAAGTAGGTGGGTTGAAGGTAGAAAGGTGGGGATTTTGTACAGTTTAGCCTAAAGTGATGGTGGTGCTGATTAATATACACCACGTGGTTATCTTCTCCAGAAAATCAAGAACACATGTAAGAGATCATTTGAGACTGAAGTAAGTGAAAAACAAAACGAAATAAAACAAATTTTATTCCTAGTCATCCGAAATACCTTTCTCACACTAGCATAACTGATCATTCTGCAACTTTAACTGATAATGGGTACATGCAATTCCTATTGTATAATGATGATATTGAATTGTGGATCAAACTCTGTAAAGATATTGCATATACTTACTACTGATTTAACTCTAAGATGAGACAAGAATATATTAAGTTCAGTCACACACAGCTGTCTAATAACATGACTGTATTTTCAAAGGCAAAAGTCCAGTATCATGACCAAAAACCAAGAATACTATGAAGCAAAGTCAAAGGTGAATATGATGCAAACTAGCATGATTAGTCATGTGTCATAATGTAGCCTTTAATTCAAAGTGTTAGAATCTAATATTTACTGCAGTTTTACCAGTGTACTAGAAAAAAAGTATCTATGTGCAGTAAACACTGCAGGTTTAATCACAGACTGTAACATGTCAGTTATTTTTAGGCAAGTATAGTATATAATGTGTACTGCATTAATCACACTGCCAAGAGGTGGAGATCCACTGCATGTCTGTGCAACACTACACCTCTGCTTCTAAGGGAGTCACATTCGGCTTTGGCTTTTTGATTCAGTCTGCACATCTCTTATGATTGTATGAATATTACATTGTGTTTTCTATCTGACTTTTTGTATTGTGTTTTCCTTTTCGTATTGCACAAACTAAAGAGAAACAGTACAGTTGAGGGCCATTGTTTGGAATATACCAAACAACGGCTCTCAACTGAATGGTAGGAATTTCATTAAACAAAAGACTTGAAATTATATTTATAGTACAGTGTTTTGCTGACTGATTTCAGTCACTCGTGATGCAATAGTTAAAGCAATACATCTCACATTTGCAGTAATAAGCACCAAATGCGCCTCTGCTTTCCACTATTCCTAGCAGTTGGCATTATGATGAAACTTAATGTACATTATATTAATAGCTATCAGTTTCAGCATGCAATAATTCATATACAGTACATTAATTCCATTTCCCCATTAGTTGAAATCTGTCCTGTCATACTTCAGTCTTACTGTGACCATTGCAATGAATTTAATGAATCCTTCCTACGAAAAGACATGTTATCTTCCTTTTCTTTTCTTTTCTTTTTTTTCCTGTGCTTCAGACCTCAGGAACCAAGTTATTAGATTGCTCTATTAAGTATATGGTGGATGTCTTCTGCTAGGAAGTCTGTGACAAATTCCACTAAATTCAGTGTGCTGAGATGCTTTTGTACAGTTGGGTTATTTGTTTGGAGTGTCAGTCTTGAAATCTCTACAGTAAAGCACAGCACAGCACAGCACAGTTCCTTTAAGAGAAGCCACTGTGTCTGGAATTGACAACTCCGTTTTTAAGCCCCTGAAACTTGGTTTTAAATTGTTAATCTAACCCATATATGTAATCTAATCTAATAAACCCAATACCATTAAATGTTATTGTCTAAATACTATTAGATAACCACAGAATAGTAAAAAGTTTCTGCATTTTTTAAATAAGAAAATTAATTCACAAAACTGAGCAAATTTGCCTCCTCAGGACTGTTCAGAAGCAGTTTGATAAGATATTAATAGTAACTGGGCAGCCTCTGCAAACAAACTCATAAGTGTACACAGTCAGGTGTAAAATCCTCACTAGCGAACTGCTGTACATGACCTCATTTTTCACACCAAAAGCAGCAACTCATTCCAGAAAC
This sequence comes from Heterochromis multidens, assembly GCA_015108495.1. Taxonomy (NCBI): domain Eukaryota; kingdom Metazoa; phylum Chordata; class Actinopteri; order Cichliformes; family Cichlidae; genus Heterochromis; species Heterochromis multidens. The sequence goes on from VUQS01006452.1 coordinate 3,964, forward strand.
AGAGTGCACAGTGCTGGAAATCAGTCTTTTCCAGATGTTTACAAAGATGGAGGCAGCTCTGATGGCTGATCTGAACGGCTGCTCTTCAGTAGAATGAAGTCCTGCGGTGCATGAGTAACTATGGAAAGCAACCTAAGCGCTAGTCTTAAAGTGAAAGTATGAGTTTAGTTTATTCTTTTTGCATTCTGGGAAAAAACTAACAAACATGTTCTCTAAAGCTTCATCAGGGTCTGACAAACAAATAACTAAAATAATACATAAATAATAAATAAATAATAAAAGTCTGAATTAAATACCAGCCACTGGTGGCAAAACACCTGTGGTGTAGTATATGTGCTAAAATAAAGTATAAACCCCATACATGTCAAAAAAATGAAGTGTCAAAAAAAAGGTTGCTATAAGTGTTTTACAAAAAGAACAAATAATGAGAGAAATGATAAAAAAAAACAGTACCTATATTCCTCTATTCAGAGTTGGTGTGATTAACTTTATCCTGTGATCTACCTTCACAGTTAGTATCTAACTGAACTAAAGATGCTAAATTTATAGCTAGTTCTAGTATGTGAACAGTGGTACAAGATGAAATGTATCCCAAAGCTGGAATTCCAAAAAATAAAACAAAACCAAACAAAAAACTGAGAAATAAAAACTTTTACTCAAAGTCTTTTTTTCCCTCATTGTTAGCTAACTGCCACACACTGGAGCTGAACTGGCAGACATACAGTAAGTGTGCCAGATGAAATCACAGTTTATAATCTGGTGCCAAAACACAACAAAAACTCAACCACAATCAGCCCAGCTTGGCTTTTTAACTGGAATCACCTGAATGCCTCTGTTGTCACTTTCTTGAAATAGAAAACCATTTGAAGCTGGAGAAATTAATGTGATCGGTTTGAAATGACGTAAAATGCTTTCTCCGTTCTCCTCCTCACATTCACTTCGCAACTGCCTTCACGTCATATTCGTATGACACATTTTCACTTTTATTTTCAAGTTCTTGAGTTCAAAATTCTTATACTATTCCCCCCAACATCCCAAGATGTTTGTGTTCTGTTGAGAGCTGCCCTAAGTGCCAGACTGTGTCTTTGAATGTGATGTGTTTATTCAGGTGAAGATGTTTTTAAGAACTTGGCTTCTTAATGCAGTCATACACCAGGCTGCATGACAAGCAGGAGTTTTTAAAGATTTATATTCTCACTCACACTTTTCATGAATGCCCCTTTAGAACTGTTTACGGACCATATCAGGCATGTTGCCCATTTAATTCAGACACCTTGAAATTTTGTTCGACTTTCTGCCTTTTAGTAACCCACTGGTATTGAATGGGTAACACTAACTCAAAATGGTTTGAAAGCTCTTGGTACACTTCTGTGCCACTAGGAAACCAGGCTGCACTACTCAAGAGTGAACTTTCTAAATTTACATGATGCTTCCAGCAGCAGCCGTGTTTGCTCATTGTTTGTCCTCCAGGTTTGGTTCCATGAGTAAAAAAAAAAAAAAGAAAGAAAGAAAAAAGCTTGTGAGCAATGCTTTTCAGTTACAGAATCTCAAATATCAGATGCCAGAGCTTCCCTGAGCACCCCGACCACTTTCAGAGCTCTCTCTGTTTACAGGTACATTACAATGAGATGGTAATGTGGCTTCGACAGAAACAAGTGTATGGTGTAGAAAGTACACATGAAACATGGTTAATGGGCTAAAACAGGGAAAACCAATGAAATAATGAAAGGCACAAGAATCCTCTTCTCTTCAATCATTGTACAATAAAAAAGCAGTTTCTAACATCTATTTTTGTGTTTAAATACAAATAAAACTTTGTACTAGTATTGTGATGCTACTTGCATTTCATATTGCAAACGCAATGCCAGTGTAAAACTGGGCATAATGAAAAAAGCAATATGAAAGTGGTGTACTAATTTTGTGATTTTAGCTGACGCACGCACACACGTACACACACACACACACACACACACACACACACACACACAGTTACTGGACGAATGAGTGAGTGAGCAGCAAATGGCATTACTTTCATTGCCTTCACCACCCAAGCTTTATTATCCCCAGGCTGCTCCTCCACCAATGACAGCCAACATGTTTGAAAGTGTAAATCTGCAGAGAGATAATGCACTGCACCCTATACTTGGAGGGAAAGAGAAAATGAGCCTTTTTTTCCCTCTTCGCCCAGAGACTAATGACACCAGGGGAATTTGAGAAATAGCGATGGTGAAAAACTTGTGCAGCAAATGCTTCTCAGTCAAGAAGAATTATTTCCTGTTAAGTGCTGGAGATTTTTTTTGTATACATCCCCTCTTTCTCTCTTCCTCTCTATTACTGACATGTTCTTTGGTGCTCTGGGAATTCATTCAGTGAATTGCTCTCGTTAGAAATGACAAAACAGAAATTGGAAGAATATTTCTCTAACAGAAATAACGGTGTAGAGACTTTGGACTAAGAAGAATTCTGCTGATGTGTTGAGGGACATATAGTGGAGCCCTGAATGGCATTTCAGAGCATTTCACATTTTTACAGTCCAACAGCTCCACAGACATCGGCAATGATGTGTGTGAGAGTCATGAACACATTCATGTTCACTGCTGGAAAAGCAGAGGGACTTCTTTTCAGCTCCCTGTAGGGCAAATATGTTATGGATCATTTTGAAGTTCTGGAATTACTATATATTTTAAAAAGCATATCATCTGTGTCTTTGGGTAAACTAAGCTCCACATACACTCACTGGTCACTTTATTAGGTACACCTGCTCAACTACTTGTTAATTCAAAAATGTAATCAGACAATCACATGGCTGAACTCCCCTTCCCTAAACTGCATTTAGGGAAGAAAGGTGATTTAAGTGACTTTGTATGTGGCATGGTTGTTGATGCCAGATGAGCTGGTCTGAGTATTTCAGAAACTCCACTGGGATTTTCCTCCACAGCCATCTCTAGGGTTTAGAGAGAATGGTCTGAAAAAGATAAAATATCCAGTGAGCAGCAGTTCTGTGGGTGAAAATGCCTTGTTGACTACTGACTGCTTTGAGCTGATAGGAAGGCAACAGTAACTCAAATAACCATTACAACCAAGGTATGCAGAAGAGCATCTGTGAATTCACAAAACATCAAACCTGGAAGACGATGGGCTACAGCAGCAGAAGACCACACCAGGTGCCACTCATGTCTGCTAAGAAGAGGAAATTGAGGCTACAGTTCACATGGGCTCATTAAAACTGGACAATAGAGGATTAGACAAATGCTGCCTGGTCTGAAGAGATTTCTGCTGCAGCATTCAGATGGTAGAGTCAGAATTTAGTGTAAACTACATGAAAGCATGGATCCATCCTGCCTTGTACCAGTGGTTCAGGCTGGTGGTAGTAGTAGTAGTTGTTGACCATGTCTATCCCTTTAAGACTACAGTGGCGCCATCGTTTGATGGCTGCTGCCAGTAGGATAATGTGCCATGTCACAAAGCTCAAATCATTTCAAACTGGTTTATTGAACATGACAATGAATTCACTGTACTCAAATGGCCTCCAAAATCACTAGATCTCAATCAAATAGATCACTTTTGGGATGTGGTAGAACAAGAGATTCACATCATGGCTGACAAATCAAATCAACAACTGTGTGATGCTATCAAGTGAATGGACCAAAATCTCAGAGGAATGTTTCCAGCACCTTGTTGAATCTGTGCCATGAAGAATTAAAGCAGTTCGAAGACAAAAGTGTGCCCAGCCCTGTACTAGCAAGGTGTACCTAACAAAGGGACCTGTGAATGTATTCTGTCAGTTCAAAATTGAAAGTGGCGTACTTACTTAGACTTAAAATTAATTGGTTGTTCAACATTTTTGATGTTCCTTACATCTTTTTCTTCCAAGGAACCTACAGCTACAGATATAAAATAAAACAAGGACTCGCTCTATATAAATCACACTTGGCCAGTGTGATTTAAGATTTATTATAGCCTTATTATAGTTTAGTTCTTGATAGGCAAAAAATTATTTGCGTGAGCTCCATCAACTTGCTTCTGGCTTGTGATATTTAAACTGTAACATGCAATCACATTCTTTATATTTCTCTACTATTTCTATATATTATTATTCTTAATTCCAAATCAGCTGTGAGTGAGAAAGTAATATAATATTACTAGCAATATAAAAGTAATATAACAGCTATTGTTTTGTCTCAAACATCTTAGTAAAAAGGAAAGGAAACTTTCTAATAGCTCCATCACATAACTCTTGCTCCTAACCACACAAATGTGTGTCATCAGGTGTCATGTAACAACTACCCTTTGCCCAAGTAACGACTGTGTTAAAGACTAAAACTGTGCATGTCAGACTGAATAAATAGTCTGTCTTGTCTAGCCTTATAAATGCTCCGTTATGCAGCTGCCCACTGCTGTTATATACTTTCGTGACTTGTCAGAGTGTTGTCTTTCCAGCCTGAGTGCCCGGGCTGTGACTATGTTGCCATCTGTCACATCTCTCTGTTTTCAGTGACTGCTATTTGCTCTGCTATATCACTCATGTCTTGTCTGCATCTTCTCAGACTCACAGTCAGTCTTCTGTTTATCCACAGCATTTGTACAGAGTAGATCACTCATGTAGCTAGTGGGAGTTTATGTTAATTAATCCTTCTTAAATACCACACTGACATCTGATCCTCTGCGTTTTTTGTTTAACAACTCATTTGGAATGTCCTTTTTTACACTTTTGCTGACATTTGCCTTTTGTTTACATTTTTCATTAATTGATGAATATGTAAAGAAGCTGATTTATGCAACAGTTTAAACTTTGAAAGGCAATTTTGTTAACTTTAATGAATTTTATTTCCAAAAAAAAAAAAAAGTTTCTTGCACATTTTCTTTTGCTTTCCACAGTAGGTAGAAGTAAAGCTTTATGACAGCCTACTTTTTGAATGAAAAGCACATTTTGAAATGCTTTCCTATGTTAACACCTCTTTACTGATGTATTACTGCACTAAAGATAACCCTCCAGCTCAAAAGTACATACTTTATCTTACCTTTTGGTTACAGCATAGTTAACTGTCTGTGGTGTTTACATTCAAATTGCATAACCCCTTTTTCACATGTAGCAACCCCTGTGATGTACAAATGGCAAACACTAGCAATCACTGACCTTGATATTTTATCTAGTGTTGATAACATTGGTCCATATTTGGACTAATTTTTTCCCCCCCTGAAACCACAGATGAGCAGGAAAGTTACCTGTAGATATAGAAATGACCCCCTGTGAACTGCTGCAGAAATAGTTCCAGTAAAATTAGGTATGCTGGGAAAACATGGAAATATGTGTGTGTGACTTTCCTCAGAGCCATCTCATTATTTTGTGACTGATCTGCCTTGAACTGCCAAATATATTTTTAAGCATTAACAAGCCTCCACCTAAAGGACCTCTCCTTTTTAGTACTATTTTATAACTACTAAATATTTTCCCTTCTTTTCCCAAAAGATTACATCTGCCTCAGCTTTGCTTTCAGATCACTGGCTTCTTTGCCAGTTCTTTGCTTAGTTCAAATGGTCATTTTTTTCACGCTGTGCTTTGATGACAGGGCACATCTCCTCATCACATGAAAAACCTGGCTGGTGGGCCACCAAGGTTGCTCCCCACCTCCCACTGCTCACTGAGATTTGTTTCTTATTGGTAAAAAAAAATGCCAAAGATTTTATAACACAAAGCTAAAAATGTACTTAGGAAAAGTAAAATCCGCAAAAGATATAATAAATATAAAGTTTTATTGCAGCAAAATTGTCATTGTCATTGTTGTAATGTGTTATATAATGAACTACTGAATAATTGATAGTGATACATTAATATATAAGCAGCATTTAAAAATGTAGTTGAGCATGGTGGATTATATATTTTGTTGTGGTTTAGCTGGTATATAAGAATACAACAAAACGTTTGGTTTGGTACTTCATTAAATGGATTTTGTAACACTGTTAAACAATTAAATGGTTAACAGATAAAACTATCATACCTAATACTGATATGGAGAGTAAATCAATATATTTGACACATAAGTAAATGTATTCTATCTAAATTTGCTGCAGAAGCTTCTAAACATACACTTTTAGAAATATATGGGCTCAGTTTAAATTTAAGTATTAATGATTAAAATGAAAAAAATCTTAGAATAAGGGAGGTCAAAGAAAGCACTCTCAGAACTCAAAAATCCAAACTGCTGAGTGACATTTGATCAATGAGTTCAGAGCTTGACATCAGAATATCTACATTGTTTGAAAAATATTTCAGTTTCAGTCTCGAACTGTCAAACAGCGAATTATTCTTTCATGAATTACCATTTGCACTGATGTTCAAGGCTCATGCAGAGAGAAATATGTTGAGGTAGAGATGCAAGATTCTTCATAGCGGCAGCCTGAAGAAAGCAAAATGAACTGCAGCCACAAAACATGTCACCTTTAGAGTTACAGATGTGACTCTCGTATTTCCTCATCTGGAAAAAAATTCTCTTACTGCCATAGATGCTGCTGCACTTAACTGAGCTGAGCACCACTTTCTGTTTTGTGAAGACTGTTGAAAAACATTCTGGAAATCAGTAATTGAAGCGAGAGCTCCCTGGGCAGGTTAAAACAATATGCATACTAAAACCAAAACCAAAACCACAGATTTTTCTTTTTTTTTTCTGTTTTGGAGAATTTTTATTTTCAAAAATTCTAGGCACGCTGGATTATCTAATATGCTTGAGATCAGTCAATTACACCTGATAAACCAGTAAACGTGGCTGTAAATATTATATAAAATTGCAGCCAGTTCTCACTTTGGGGAAAGAACACTCTGACATTGAAGTAATGAACTCATAACATGTATATAAATGTACCATCTGTTGTAATGCTCTGCATGAGTTGGTACAGGTACTCGTGATGGAATTTTGAGTTTCTCTTTATCATGGAGTGGCTGATTTTTCTAGGCCTATTATAGTGAGTCACTTTGTGATGCTGTGCCATATTGTGTGCTAACCACCAATCAGAGACTACTGATGGCCATGTTTGACTGAGAATCTGTTATTGAGTGACTTTTTGCTCTCGAAGCCATTTTAGAATAAAATCTGCATAATTGCTGCCCTAAAATGTGACAGGCTGTCATTATCTCAGGACAGCAGCTCTTTTTGAGCTAGGCTCATTCTTTTTTAGAATATAATTTGGTCAAAATTCAGGGGACACAAAGCCTATGTTTTTTTTGTTTTTTTTCAATTCTGGCTCCTCTTACATCCCCATAACACTCAAAAGCTAAACTGCTGCAGTAATTACAGTCACATAGCTCTGATCATTTGCCAGAGGTTGGACATTTAATCTTATCAGAAGCAATCACCATAAGGAACAGCTCTAATATCCCCATGAAAGTCTGTAAATGCATTGCTCCTTGATATTTTTACATTCATAGCCTTCAAATCATTATATTTATATTTCCTTTTATAAATTAGATGCTGTAAGCTGAGAAAGTGACAATGGTGCTGCTATGCTCCATTAGAACTAAGCATTCTGGGCAATGACATTCCCTGCTCATCTTCAAAATTGCTCTTATCACACAAACATCCACACACAAACCCTTTAATACTTTAATGTTTGCAGCAGAACAAAAATACCAGTAACATCAAATCTGTCAGCGTATTTTCATGTTTACTTTGTACAATACCATTATCTAGTGTCCTAATTACACAGATGAAAGTAACAGCACAAAAAATTGGTGATGCACAGAACTGCAGATACAGGACTTAACAAGTTCATTTGCCCTTTTCCTGCAATCTACAAACCTCCCGCCGGTATGGACACTGCTGACACTGCACACAAGTGGCTTGCATTCAAAGACAAGTTGACAGCATCCATTAGTGACTTTATAACCATAATGATTAACAGTCAACTTCGAACAGTACAGTCCAGGTCCAGGTCCTAAACAAGCCTTTGCCTGCAACCAAAACACCATTTTCAAACACTATTTGCATATTTTATACGGCATAATGCTGCAAACAGTGTAACTGTTGTACTGTATGTATGTCAGCTCAAAATACTATTAAAATCTTTGCATATGTAATTACATAATATATGCCAGATTCTTTCAGAAAAATTCTGACATTTACTATCCATGTGCATAAAAAACTGTATGATTGTTGTAAATGTACTTGATTAAGATCATATAGACCAGAGAGTTGCCAGGTATTGTTTATGATGATAAAATACAGGTTGGGGAGCAAGGATACATACAGTCCTGATCAAAAATTTAAGACCACTTGAAAAATGGCAAAAAATCATATGTTGCATGGTTGGATTGTAACAAGGTTCCAAGTAGAGCTTCAACATGCAACAAGAAGAAATGGGAGTGAGACAAAACATTTTTTTGAGCATACAATTTATTGAAAACAACGCTTAAACTGAAACAGGCTGTTTCACAGCTGATCAAAAGTTTAGGACCACATGCCTTTAAAAGGCCAAATCTGTGCAAAAATGTGGATTCATTGCCATTTTCTGTCAGGTAGTCACACCGTCATGACACTCTGATGGCAAAGGCAAAAAAACTTTCCCTTCTTGAACGTGGTCGGGTTGTTGAACTGCATAAGCAGGGTCTCTCGCAGCGTGCCATCGCTGCTGAGGTGGGACGCAGTAAGACAGTCATTTGGAATTTCTTAAATGATCCTGAGGGTTATGGAACAAAAAAGTCAAGTGGAAGACCCAAAAAAATTTCACCAGCACTGAGCCGGAGGATCCAATTGGCTGTCCGTCAAGACACTGGACGATCCTCGACCCAAATTAAGGCCGTTACTGGTGCCGACTGCAGCCCCATAACCATCAGACGGCATCTGAGACTGAAGGGCTTCAAAAACAAAAAACGTCTTCAAAGGCCTCGTCTCCTTGAACGCCACAGAACTGACCGTTTGGACTTTGCAAGAGAGCACCAAACATGGGACATTGAAAGGTGGAAGA